>JABFPJ010005340.1:0-12331 GCA_022817425.1 Gryon sp. ZL-2020
TATTAACAAATAATCTTTAACAATATTTATGTTAAGAAATAAAATAAAAAAATAAATTTTATTAATATATAGAACATATGTAAAAAATTGCTATGAAATATAATAAAAATTGTAACAAATTATTACACAATTTACTATTATATGTAAAACAAAATATATAACACAATTTAATAATTTGTATTATATTTTATAGTAAGTTGTTCAAAAATAATGGTATACAACACTTTCTCAATGAATAATTTTTGGTATAATATTTGCCTCAGTGCAAGTAATCAAATGTGCAATATTAATTGTAATTAATATTATAAATACATTAACGTGTTCATAAAAGAAATCAATATTTGTTATTGAAAATTCCTTTTTTTTGTTATAATTTTATTATGTTTTCGATTATTTTGTTTCCAAATTCATAATTAATAATAAAATATAAAATACGAAAAATGAAATTCTGTTTCGCTTTTAAAATGAAATATTCAAACTTTCATGCTGACCGATGAGAAAACTTTACCTGAAAATAACATGTTACTTTTTAAAAGAATATATTCTTTTCAAATGTATTCAAATTAAAAGGAACGTATTTTTTAAATGTTTTTATTGTTTTAAATATTACTTAATTTCATGCATGAATTATTAGAATAACATTTTCGGTTGAGTTCAGTATTTTTCAATCGCATTTTGTGAATCATTATATATTATCACAATACTTTTGCGAAACGAAACCTGTAATACGGTTTCACTTTTGCTACATTATTGCTACCTTAATGTTTGACGTTCAGACTGAATGGAGACCGTGGTTGCTGCCAAGTAAACGATCTCCTTACTTCTTTGTCGCTCTCAATTGATTTGCCGCAAAAGAACTTACTGTTCACTCGTTCGGCTACTCGGACAAGCGTCGAGCAATGAGGTAATATTGAAACGCGCGAACGAACATTATTGCCAATGCTCTGATGGCTAAAAAGGCGCCGATTTAGACACAAAATGTCGATCGGAAAATCGCGCGAGTCAACCGATTAGAAAGTGGACGAAAACAACAAAAAATGTATTCGATGTCTCGATGACGCGTTTCCGTGCAGATATTTTTCATGTTACATAAGATGGCATCCAGATCGTCGCCGGAAGCAATACCGTAAATCAACATATATTGCATCGTCGGTTATTCTCATCAAAACTTCATTTCCTCGGTCATCATCGATTACGTTTAGATGGTCGATTTCAACTAGACAGTTTAAAAAAATGAAATTGATTGTAATTGAGGAGAAAATATTAGTTCATCCTGATATTGCTACTATGTTATATCATTGATTCAAGTGAAAAATTAATACCACGTATTTATTACATATGCTTTGTCGTTTATATTATAATGCATCATTTCTAAAGTATAAAAAAGTCCTAAAAAAATCAATGTTTTTGTAAAAAGAATTAGGCAAAATTTTTTTACGCGAACTATTTTCTCGAAATTTGTCTTAAATAAAAGTTCTTCATAAATAAGTATAAGATAATGATAAAATATAAATGATTTTCTACATATTTATTCGAATTAAATTTAAAAATCAGTAACAATTATTTAGAAAGGAATTAAATGTAAAAAAGTTAAATGATTGAATTGCTTTATAACGATATTTAAATCTTTTTCCTGCTCTTTCTTTATAAAACTGAAAATCAAGTATGAAAAAATTAGATTTGAAATATTACTGTAAGTAACTCGGTTGATATCGTCATATTGTCATTTCATTTAATCATTTTCAACAGTAATTTTCAAAATCTTGTCGTCCAAAGTCGACCAACTTTCTTGATAACGATAAAGCATCAAAAATGAACTATTATCATTTTTGTATTCAGCATCCTATTTTATTTATCAACCCTAGCCTCGATTCATTTACAGATGAGATTATATAAATCGCGAAGTTAAACGACGATGGACTTAAAACACTTTTAGATAATTAATATTTTTTCTCTTCTTATTTTAAAAGATGCAGTTTAAATCTGAAGACTAAGAAGGACAACTTTCCGTCTTCCAATTAGTAACAAAATAACCATTTTTCAGTACAAAAATTTGTTGCAAATATCGAAAGTAATTATTTTTTAGCAACTTTAAACATACAGTACTTGTTGTATGTTTAACGGCAGGAAACTTTATTTCCTCGTGTATTTGAGATGTAACTGTAACTGAGATTCAAAAGTAATGCACGTTTGCATTTTTGTCGAAGCGCGTCTCCTTTCATTTCAACGCATGGTCGCACACCCGATAGACTCGTAACACACCCACTAATATGTCCGTCCTGCTTTTTAGACCTTAATTTGTAATTTTGCATCTTGTTCTAATCCTTTCGTATCTCGATCAACGTATGTAAAGTAACTGCAAGAGAGTATGGCAAAATAAAGCAATATATGAACGTCGATTTCTGATGTTGCTCTGCTAAAACTCTCCATAGATCAAAAGTCAAAAAACTTAATCTGTTAATGTGAAATTGTATATTTTCAAATTCAAATTCAATCGCTCTTTTCTTTGATCAGCTGTACGTAGAGAACAGCATTAATACTCTTCAGTCTATTCTAGCAAAATAAAAATGTGTATTGCTAAAACTATAGCATGTATGCTATATATTTTTTTTTTAACTATATAGTAACAAAATACAAAAACAAATTTCTCATTTAGAGACATTTTTTATGATTGAGACGCGAAAAACGTTTTAAAATTGAATAAATGAGAACTTTTTTTCTGTTTAACTTAACTTAATTACTTAATTATCGAGCATAAGATTCCATAACGATTCCACAATTCTAGTTTATTCTTTTGCTTAATTATTGTATATTTGCATATTGTAATTATGTGATTTAATGGCAGTTTGAAAATTTGTCTCAACAGAACTTACTTGTAATAAATTAATTAATAAACAGTATTTAATATAATAAAAGTAAGAAAATAAATAAAAACAGTAATTAATACAAAGTAAATTAACAGGTTAATTATTAACATTTAATAATTCTATTTAGTGTTACTCATTGTAATTATTAGTTATTTAAATTAATTATAATTATATATTATAATGAATAATTTAAATTAGGAATAAAATAAATATTTTTTAAACATGTATACGCATATGATTAATTTAATTGAAAATTTGAGTATTAATGAAAAATCGCATTTTTCGGGAGGTCCTTTATTTTTAGATTTGAGTAAAATAATGTTACACATCATAGAAAGGTGTAGATCAAATGACGGAAATACAAATGCCGGATATTGTAAAGAAACGATCGATCGGTGTCGCTGTGCAAAATGTCAAAGGATCGCGTTTGACTGGGAGAGAAAGATAACTCGAAGCGCGGGAGTCGATATCGGATCGGATCGGCGGAGGACCGTTCGTTTGAGTGACGAAAAAAGTTGTACAGCTTACATAAACCGACCACACCCAACCTTCTTGTCCGCTTTTTGCATTGCCGTATATTCTTCTCATTCAGCTCAGTAGGTACTAAATAAACCGCCTTTAGCTTCTGTAATACTAAATTAACGATCGCGGACCGAAATTTTCAAACACACTTAACTTATCGATCTGTTAATTATAATATTCTTTTCTTAATCGAACAATATTTAATACTTTTATATTTTTAATAAATAATATTTTAATGAGAAATATAATTTTTATTAATGAGAAATATTAATATTTTTTAATGAGAAATTTTATTTTTGTGATAAAAACTTAATAATTAAAGATTATTTAAATTATATTAAAAAATATTTGAAAAACATTTATATTTAAAACTAATTTTTCAGATTGTTCTTCCTGATGAATTTTGTTAACATTAATCTTGCGAAAATCAAAGTAAATTTATAATTGCATGAAGTAAATTTTGCTTATGTTAATTAAATAATGATTTTGCAGAGGATTAGCGTATAACGTAGTTTTAAAAGTGTTGGAAATGTTTATATACTTATAAAAATGACAAAAAAGTTGAGCCAAAAAGAGTTACAGTGTTGCATTACGTGGGTGTGTACAGGGCATCACGCGGAGCACCGGAACGAAAGTCGTTTACTCGCAAAATCCTTGAAATACCTGGGATTCTGACGTTGAAAGAAAGAGAAAAGGGATTATGTACCACTCCCGTTGCGGTTCAACTATCAGCGGAATTGTTTGAATGTATATCGTGATATCACAGTGATAGTTAGTCGTTTAGTTTACTCTGTTGCACACAACATTCATTCAATTTATTATTAATTACGATTCTTAATGTATTAAATAAAATTTGACTTTAAAGGTATCATATGCAAAATATATATCAATGCAAATTGAAGAAAAAATGAGAAAATATTCAGTCTTTTAAATCATATACAATCAGATCTAACAGATAATTAGATCTAATTTGGAAATTAAGTAGAAAATTGAAAAATATTTTATAAATTATTTGATTTTGTAATCGGGTAGAAAGTGATTCCACAAGTCACACCTTAATTTGATTCTAAAATGTACTTCAAAATTTTTCTCATTGTCGTATAAAAATACCACAATAACATATCAAAATTGAGCTTGCAATGTATATTATTATTGATTACAAATTCACATAACATATCGGTAACATTATCATTACGAATATTTGTGGCGCCATTTGTATATGTTTAAATCCATGAAATACAATTTAGAAGGTACAATGAATACACATGTGTGTTTAATCATCTCTTATGGGTTACGTAATAGGAATTGCATATTGCTACTCGACCATAAACAATTTAATTTATATCGATAAATATTTGATTTTGTTTCTGTAAAAATAATTAATTGCAATAATAATATCAATTGTATATAATAATTTCGATCTAAGTGTCGACTTTCAATAAAATATTCATTATAAATCAGGCAAATTGTTGGGTACGAACAAGTTTTTATCATTTTTTGGAAAACGCATTTTTTGAACGGATGTAACGATTGGCTGCAATATGTCTTGCGAAAGTGAAATGAACATTTGTTTGTTTGGCAACATATACATATATACACCAAATATTTTTTCTCTTTCTATATATATATACTGAAAGTGGATCTTCTTTGTCCAATTTCAATTTAAGAGAGAGAAAGAGCGAGAGAGAAAGAAAGAGAGGAGAAGATATGATTAATGATTCGACACAATGATATCGTGTAACTATGATTGGGATTTTAATTACTATATTAGAGAAATATAGATTATCTATTCGGGTCATCACGTGAAAAGTGTTTTAAATGAAATTATGTAAATTTGGGTAGGGTCTCCACCAGAATTTAAATGCAACGAAATATAACTTATTAGAATAGCTTATAGTTATGATATATTGCGTGATAAATATAATCTGATAAATTCTAATAATTTGGAAAAAGGCTGAAGCGGATGATAGATTGCTAATAAATTTGCAAGAAAATAACATTTAACTGAAAGCTGCGATTGAAATAATTGTATTTATTACAAATTTTCGTTTTGCATAAAAAGGTGCAAACATAGTTGATTTTATCGAGGATCGCATTTCATGTACACAAAAGCATTGGAGAATTTTGCATCGTAAAATTTCAAACACTTTTGATTTTATTTATCAAGATTTTGCGTGATATTTCATTTCAACTCCTTATTGCTTATACATTTTGTAACTTTTTGCTTGCAAAAATATTATTTTTAACTATTTTAACCCTTTAATAAATTCATTCATAGATCCATTCATCCCTCACAATTGAATCCTAATTCTCCTGTGATTTCTATAAAAATTTCTCGACAAATCGTAAACAAACGTGCGTGATCAATCAGCATGGATGAACACGTATGACGCAACGTGACCTTTTTGTAATTGTTTCGCCACGTGATTCGCTAAGTGCACGAACAATAGTAGCGTTCTTCAATTTTTCTCACATGATCTCAAAAAAGAAAGGAAAAAAAAAAAAAAAAAAAAAAGAAAGAGAGACAGACAAAAAATGTCGAAATTTGCGGTTACAAAAAAGTCGCAAGTTGAATACACACTTAATTGCCGGTACTAATAAAATGGAGAGTCGGTGAAATGTATATCAAAGATTAAGTAAGACATTCATGAATCGTGGATTACACCCAGAAGTCGTCGATTGCCGGTGTCTTAAATAACCAAGCGACGTCGAAGAAGCGACTGGCGAGAAGTCAGGGAGCGTGTGAACATCGCCGGCGATGGGGTTTTGCGCTCACTCGCGAAGGTGAATTAAAATACACTGGTTGGTCCAATGTCAGGCGCGGCGCCGTAACCTCAGCAACCCGTCGACACATTTACGTTTGTGATGTTTGCATTGTGCAGGGGCATTATATTTGATCTTGCTATCACTTTCAGCAGACAAATGTTTTTCTCGTAGCGCAGTGAGAAAAACAAGTTTGGTAATTTCAAAGCTAAAAGGTCTGAGTGATTTGTGGTTTTAGCTTATTCAATTTATGTATCGCCAACAATTAAATTCACGTTCGCTTTTTCGTGTGCGTAGATCATGTTACTGTATTGTTCTTTTTTTTATACATTACACATGAAAAAAAAAGAATCCACTTGTCGAAGATGATGATAGTTTGTAAAAGTGAAATTATAATTCCATGCAAAATTGCTCAACTTGATTTAACTAAATGACTGGACTTAATTATGATTACACAGACAGAGATAGAAAAAAAAGGAAGAATTGAAATTGTAATTGGTTTGATTATTTAATAGAAATACATGTTTTAGCACCTCTAATTTACATTCATTTAGTTTTTGCAGTTATAAAGTCTATCAAACAGAATACCTTGTAAAATAAAATTTCACACTTTCAAGTTTATTGTGGTAATTATAATAGCTATTACAATTATAAATGCAAAACATTGTTCAGCTACGTATACAAACGTCATGGAAATAACAGCTGAAACATTTAAATAAAATACGCTCGTATAATTATTCACACTTCATGTGCAAAATTTTTCTTCAATTATGTTAATTTTATATGAGGGTAGGGTGAGGAGTAACAAGTGTGTATAATGTTTTCATATATATATATATATATATATACATATATATTATAATCAGAGACGTGATCCTAAGAAATGATTAATTGCTAATAAATATTGTCAGTATTCAATTATTGCACGGATATATAATTTATCTCAAAGTTTTTTTAGTTTATTTATTATTGCTTGAAATTCATAAGGAATTATATTGCAAGAAAGTTGAAAACGGAGATTTGTACGATAAAACAAAATTTGTTATAAGTTATAGGGCATATTTTATTATAGTTTGAAAGAATCGTTTCTCATTCATTCATTTCAGAAAGAAAATGTTCAATAAATTTATGTATAACTGGAGTTTTATATGAAGACAGAAAGGTTTAATCTTAGTCTGTTTCTGATCTTCGACTTAGCTGAATGCATCTACAAGATAGAGTATGAAACAATTTATATTAAAGTTCGTGTTAATTACGTTCCGTCAACATGCACAAAAGTGATGTGCGTCGATTGCTACAGTAGCAAACAATTTGAATAACAAACTAATGCTTCTGGCGCTTTAGTTTTCATTTCAGTTATTAATCTGCCGAGTTTACTTCTTTATTATGTAATATCTTATGGCGCCTTGTTGTCAAATGTTGTATAAGATATTTGAAGCATAATATAACTAATTTTTCTTGTCATCTACAAATTGATAATGTAAGTTCCTTCTATAATTTGTGCAATATTCGTTTACTTAAAATTTCATTTATTACAATTTTCGTCAAGTTATTAACACCTCTGAGAAAGTCAGAACATTGCTGACAACTTTCCTAGAACTATTTATGGATTTTTTACTTTAGAACAATCTAATAAAAGGTGACTGAAGTTTAAAGTTTAAAGTTTAAGAATCAACGTAAACAATCAATTACATTATGAAATGAAGTAATTTTTGAATAAACAAAATAAATTGTCTTCCAACATTGGTCCAATCTTAGTACAACACTTCATACCTCCTAATACAATTGCATACATTTATATAATTGAACATATACTGTGTTAACCCCGTCGTCATTTATCTAACTTTTTCAAGCATCATCATTTGAACCTCAACCTCGATTTCTGAGCGCCGTGTGGTGTGTATATACATTTCACGTACAAGCCTCTCGTTATGCAAGCAAGCAAGCAAAAGCTGCGAATCATTTTCGGCCGCATGCATTGTTCGCGACGAAAACTCGTTTGGTATATTTTATGATCATTATGATGTGAAAGCGAAGCGATAATGATTGAATAAGGATGCGGGACGAAGGAGTCTGAACTCCCCCCCCCCCTTATCCTCTTTGCTCCCTGGAAACGACGACGCTCCCGTGTGATATATTCAACAGCCCATTAATTTTCTCCCCCTTGGCCTGGCGAGAAAAAGAGAAAGAGATAGAAGTTTGCTCTATTGCGCGATCTTCTTGTCTTCTGTCTGTGTTTTCTTCTGTGTAACGTTGACTCCCTTTATCGCACTGCGATCGTATTACGATACTTCGGTCGTTCGGCTGCCTCGCGACAGGGATATTCTGCTTTTCCCACATTAGATTCCACGTGCATCCGCGAGATTTATGCTTTTCCCATAATAGAAAGACGTGTCTACGTATGTATGTGTTGGTTGAGTATTACTCTCCGAGTATCTATCGTTGTTTCAGTACTACTATTCCGCGCCGCATTCGCCTCTCTTCGACAGACTTAAGGCGTCTGTTTGCTTGGCATCGCGGAACCATCGAATCGATTGATTCAGGCCTATATAAACGCGCCCAAGTCTCCCCGAGCTGTGGCATCATTTTGCTCGCGCGATTCCGGGACTTCTTTGCGCGTCGCTTTTCTTCCTCGATGCACATTCAATTCGATGAGAATGGGATCGCCGATACGATTTATTGTACAATTTTTGTCCACTTCGTTTGGTATTTTCATCGTCTTGTTTATTCTTTTTTCTCTCATCATTCGCCGCTGGAAAATCTTGTTGCAATGACATAATCGTATGAATTATTAATTTTGCGAACAAACGTTTTTTTATTCTGATGTTATTTATTGTAATTATTTTTTCATGAATGTCGAGATAGTGTCTCGACATGATTTAATGGTTGCAATTAGTTGTAACTATATTTGGATGATTTCTATATTATACGGTGATTTTTGAAGTTGAAAAGGAAATGAACATGGCAATTGTCTTTTTTGAAAAAACAGAAGGTATTAACTTGGTTCATAATTTTAGTAAGCATTTTCTTTAAGGAAAGAAACATTTCTTAAAGGAATTTAAACAAATGAAATAAATAACAAAAATAATGATATCATTCAAATGAAATATAGTAGAACTGGCAAGAAATATTTAAGAGAAAAGTACATAAATCAGGGTTATAATAATCGTTTATAACTAATTTATGTTTAAGTAATCTAATCAGCATATATAAATAAAATTTATTCATCAATTTATATCAAATATAGTATATGGCTAATGCCATAAATTTTTTACCAACCAACTATTATCATTGTTCAAATTATGTTAATCAGTTGTTGGATTGCAGCGACGTATTTCTTAAATATAATGCCAAGTTATTTAGACTTCTAAACTCTACTTTGTCTCTACGTAGCCCACTCTTCCATACTTATATATTGTTATTTGCATTGAATGTTTTGAGTGGGATTTACATGGAATAAAATATTTTAAACTTAACAAAAAATGGCGGAAAAGAAAAAAAAATCTTATATGTTAAAGGACTTGGTTGTCGATTCCGAAACAGTATTTTGAAATCTTTATCTCGAAAGTCAACTCCATAAATTGCACGCGATCTTTTAATATTTTCCACTGCGTTTAATCCAATGAATCGCAAAAATAAATTCTTTTGTCACATAAATCCAATTTATGAGACATAACTCTTGCAATTATCAAATATTAATTAAATCATTAAAACTGACCAAATGTATACCAATTATCTCGCCACGTTCACGTTATATCTAAACTCATATTAACCTAGTCAATTATCTCGTGTAAAGCTTGAATGTATAAAAATGACAGAAAAATGCGCGGCAAAAGTTGCGCAAAATTGTGCGATTTTAAATTACGGAAAGTGCAATTTTATATATTAACTTACATAAAACTTGCGTTTATTCGAACTTATATAAACATGCGTCTTTATCTCAAATTTGCGCTTAATTTACTAGATTTATAATTGCTCAAATTCTCTTTACCACCAAATTGCGTATACGAAATGCCAACGGTGGTATTCAACATCGTGGAAATATCTGAAGCAAAATTCGCACACTTTTTACAAAATCATAACTCGAACTCGTCCTTCAGTTTTCATCTAAATTAACATTCTTCCGCAAAAGTTTATCGATTCATAAATGTAATTTACGTAATATCGAGTATTTAATGTTCACATGAAACATTTTATTACATTGAAAAAATCATTTGACCAAGATTTAATTACATTATCTAACAAAAGTTATGAATTTGTTATGGTAATATGTAGTATTCTTTAAAAGGTACGATTAAAAAAAGGAGTCAGAAAAAGAGAAAGGAAAATAATGACAATTTGTACGGATTATTTTGGAAAAACGATGTGTAATTGAATCAAACATTTTTTGTAAGTGAGCGCACGATCTGCATTGGAAGATGCAGGCCGAGCATTGCGGCGCGCTTGTGTTGGTCGGGCGTGGTCACGGTGGCCATGGAATGCGCTCACTTTCACCGCAAACCAGGCGCAAGATCAGCATCATCTCTGTCTGTCTCTTTCCTCGCTTTTTTCTCGACTCATGCGCGTACTTGCACAAAAGCGAACGAACGTTCGCATCAACACTAACGCTTATTGCGCTCTGCGACTGCGCGTACAGTACATAGATGCTTTTTGTTGTACAATGATGTTTTAATTAAGTGCTTATTTCACGATGACTATTAAATATTAATAGCGAATGAAAGCACAGTGTCTCTTTTTTTAATTTTGCATCAGTTCTGAAAGATTCACTTCGTCACATTTCATTGGATTATTTTTTTTCGTCATTTTAGTACCTCGACTTTTACTTTTAATTATGCTTAATTTGTTTTGCTAATTATATTTCATCTTATATATATTAAGAAGATAGATAATTTAGTGTTATTCCTCTGTAGAATTTTATTTTATATTATTATATTATATTATATTATATTTTATATATATTATATATATTATATATATTATATTAGAAATCAATTAAGTTCAAAACAATTCTGCTACCTATAGTTATATCCAAATTGTATTATATTGAAATTAATTATTGATAAAAAAATTTTAATGATAATTAAAAATATATATATATTAATAAATGGTGGCATCAAATTAATAACATAGAAAGAAACAGTTCTGATGAGGAAATAAAAATTATTTCGAAACGTTAATTAAACATAAAAAATTAATTGGGATACACTTATTTATATATTTCATCTTATTTTAAGAATTTATTAATTTATAACAAACAGTGGTACTGAATAAAAGAAAGAATAATTTAAATACATTTGTACAATATTGTAAATAAATTAAATGTATATTGTTTTAACATCAATGGAAGTGTATTTATATATTCCTAGATTGATTGTTATTACAGACATTTTTATATAGAAAAAATAATTCATATTTGTAATTATAAAACAAACAACATGTCAGTATGTCGACACATGAATAAAATAACATACAACATCAATTAAGAATATGAAATATACCATTATATATAGTTTAGTTGAAAAAATTGTTATACATAACTCTCAAAAAGAGCGAAGTAAATGAGGGACGATTCTTTGCAAGCTTATACAATTATTGATACATACATTAAGATACATTATAAAGATAAATTGGAACATTTATTTTGATGATTCAAAAAGTATAAAATTTGTCATGTCCGGTATTATTGACAATGTACATTGAAAAACATTTAATTACAAATTTGCAGATAGAAATCGTTGCTCGAAATGAAAAGTATTTACATTTTGCGCATGAAAATAATATTTATCATACTAATATCTATTGAGGATGTTAAATTTATTCATTGCAGTTGCAATTTTTCTCACCCGCTGGAAATTGTTTCAATAACATTTCAGCATCCTTAATTGACACTTCAATATTAAATGATGCAGAATGAAGAATTATACCTTGTGTTATCAATGAGAAATCATTAATTAGTTTCGTTCTTGTTTATAATATTTGCATACAACTGTACTCAAAGTAACAATTTTTTAAAATAAATTTACATCTAATATAGCACAGAGAGAAATAAATATTATGATTTTACTTTTTGACATAAGTAAATGAAAAAAAGGTTATATTGCTATTTAGATTCTTAAAATATATTAATGTAAAAAGGTGTCAATACTGCTGTGTCAGTGAAATTAACTAATTCATTTAAG
>JABFPJ010005341.1:0-12330 GCA_022817425.1 Gryon sp. ZL-2020
TCTTTTGTTGTTTTTTTTTTTTTTGTTTTCATTCATTCGTTTTGGTCTTGTTTCTTTTCTTCGTTCGTTTCCCTTGCCAGACCAGCTAGTCTTGTTTGATTTGTTGCATTCCTTCGTGTCGTTACAAACGGTATACTGCTTGTCCTCGATTTTCGACTCGCAAAACTCAGCGTCCATGGGATTTTACAATATTTTTCGCCGATTAAGTGTAATTTGAAAACATATTCTGTGAGTTCGCCGACCTCCTCTGCATTTCATGAAACAATATTTATAATTAAAATTGTCCAGCTTCCGGGCATAATCATGACATTATGCATTTCAATTTTTATTTTTATTTCTACTATGTCGAAACATAATTAACTGATTTGGAACAAATTGTTTAATTACCATTAATTTTATATTCATTTATTATTTTAAAAAAAGCCTTTGTATTATTCATATTATTCAATTTTACATTGTTTTTAAATATAAAATGCATAAATTCGAATAGATTTATGTTATTTGTAAGAAGAATATTTAAGTTAATAAATAAACAATTGATAAATTAATTTCATTTAGTCGTAAAACACAAATGTGTACAAATAAGAATTTGATAAGTGCATATGCACTTATTGTACGTTTAAACTCATTCACTTATAACTTGTGAAAACGACTTTTCACTTAAAAAGGTGTAATTTAAACATTTTTACATAATTCAATTTAAAGAATAAAGCAATTATAAGTAACCTTAATTCTGTGTCATAATTATCAGTGAAAAGAATTTTTATTTGAATTGATAAATTTAATTTATTATCGTGAAAGAAATCTGCCATTAAGATCAATGTTTTAATTATAAGCAAAATTATATTATGTAAGAGATTTTTATTAATATTCATTTAAGATAAATTATTAAAAAAAACATTATAAAAAATATATTCTCAATATAAACAGATGAAACGTTAATTTTAGTTAATTAATAATTGTATATATTTTTATATATAATATAATATGTATTTTTTACCAGGTGAATAGCTTTTTATCTCACCCGATAAAAGAATTCGTACAATTTGATAATAACATTTATATAATAATGAACAAAAAATGTAATAACGTATGAAATCTAGTTCATGAATTCTAAGAAACCTTATTCATGATATTTGATTAATTTAAAAAAAAGTTCGTTCTTCATAATTCATATAAGATATAAATAATTTACTCTTTTATAAAATATACACAAAGATGAATTATTTATTTTTTTATATAAATAAATTTTTTTATATAAATAATTATATTTTATATAAATAAAAAAAAATTTTCATAATTGATTTATCAATATCATTTATGACATTTTTTTTATTTTGTTTAAAAATATTAAGAAATAATCAGCATATAGTTGAAGATTTTATTTGAATATCAATTGCGATTAAAAAGAAAGTTTGTTGCTTCGTTGTGGTGTCATTTCAACTATCAATGATTCATTGTACTTTGATTGCACAGTGTCAAGCAGTTTGACAAAGATAAAAAATTAATCAAATTAATTTAAAGTGGCATGCATGAGAAGTTCGTGAAAGACAAATGTAATTCAAATAGATTGTTCGGCGAACTTTGAATATCACTATGAATGCCAAGTTTCTTAAGTTAATAATAGATATAGGGTCAAGTCACACTTTGATGATTCGAACGATTGAAATAAAAACACATCACACCCAACAGTTCTTAATTATTACTCAATAACTGAGTTAGATTCTTACTCACCAGACACAATATGTCTAATGAACCGCTAATAATCAAATATTTTCTCTGTTTTTTTAATTCAATTAATATTTATATTTATAATATGTATGTGAGAAAATACAAATGATAAATGAAGTTTTAAGCTGAATGTACTAAACTACTTAGTTGGTGCAAAAACACTGCGATTTGAATGAACAGTTGAATGAAATTACGGTTTATTAATGGTTATAAATTCCATTGTATTGATCATTGAATGAAATAGACACTTGAGACTATTTAACTAACGAGGCTATTTAATCGACTAAAATACTGAAATGCCCTTTATTCATTGCATATGAATATATATTCATACATGCTATTTAGACTTAATATATACATACTTGCTATTTAATTTATTTCTTTATTTATTTTTATTTCACTCCATTTTTATGCGAATAATGCATTAAATCGCAGAATTATTCATATCAAATTATTATGCATGACGATAACGAAGTATCAAGTTGTCGTCACTATTTTAAGAGTGCTGCAAGTAAAATTTACTTGTTGTAGTTATAAAGTATTAAGTGTTTCAACAATACCGAACGGAGAATATTAAAATATTATATTTGTTTGAATTCATAAAGTTTTCTTTAACTTGTGTTGCTTAATCGTTGAAATTTATTGATATAGGAACAAAAAAGAAGTATTCCCAATAATCGTGTAAATATTATCTTGATTTATTTTGAAAATTAGTGTTATCACATAAAGTGAACAAATGATTTCAAAATCGTGGATATTGGATAAGACATGATTGTTCATTCATTATATAAAAATTAATATAGATGAACATTTAACTTAAGGTTCAGAACCGGTGCGTTTGTCACCGGGTTGGGAGGGCACCGGAGCACCGGATGACGAGTTAAATTTTAAAGGAGTCACGATGGACCAGGCAGATCTCGAACTCAATCCACCCAAGGACAGACTTGGAATTGTTTACTTAATTATGGTATTACACGGAGTAGGTGCTCTTACGTCATGGAATATGTTTATCACAGCCAAAAGCGTAAGTTGAAAAAAGATGATTTAGCAAAACAAACTTAAAATAATTGTATTTCATCATATTATGTTCAACGGAATAAATGTATATTTAATTTATTTGCAGTATTTCGTCGATTTTAAATTATCGGAAAGTTATACGGGAAATAAAGTTATATATGTGACCAACTTTTTAGTATACATAGGATTTGCTTCTCAAATTCCAAATTTATTATTCAACTGGATTAATGTATTCATGCAGTTCGGGTATGTATTATTTAGATAAATTAACTTTCATATTGACTAGTTACGTTTAAATATTTAAATAATTTAACACATTGTTTTTATGTATCAAAAAATAGCAAATTAGATACCATTAAGAATTAATAAAGCTTATGGATAAGTGAGTTGAATTTGTGAGTGAACATTTTATTAATTTTCAGAGGGAATCTTACAACGCGTATCGTGTGGGGTATTTTTATCCAAGTTCTCATCTTTATTTTTACTGTCATTCTGGCTATGATAGACTCTTCCGACTGGCCTAATGCATTCTTCTGGATCACCATAATTTCGCTCATCGCCATGAATAGTAATTGAACACAATTTTTATATTTTTCAAGTTTATATATATTATCTAATTCTATAGATCCATTCTATAAATCATCGATGGTTACTTTCTTTTTCATAGCTGCAAACGGAATCTATCAAAACTCTGTTTTTGGAATGGCAGCCAAGCTACCAATCAAATACACTGGAGCTGTGGTTTTAGGCTCGGTAAGAATTTTATAAATATATATATACATATCATGAGTTATTATACAAATTAGACACTTGGAAATTAATATATACTTTTATGAAGGAAACAAAATCAACATTTTAAAATCATCTAATTTTCATTTCCATGAAAATGCATAATAAATATGTTAAATATGACTACATCCATTTATTAATTTAAACAAAATTTTGTTCCTAGAATATAAGTGGCACTCTCACAGCCTTTATCAGCTTTTTGAGTCAAGTAATTGCTCCGAACCACCGTACTGCAGCAATTTATTACTTTATAACTGCTATCTTCATATTACTGGCCTGTTTCGACACCTACTTCGCTTTGCCAATCAATGTAAGTTATTGTTACCAAATGTAATTCCAGTTTACTTTTTCACGGAACTGGGGAGATATTATACTGTTGATACAATTTGATTTATCAATTAAAATCTAATTAGATAATATTAGTATCTAATATCTAGTACTATACAATCAACGATAATCATTTTGATCAAATTTAAGATCAAATATTGTATTCAAAATTGAATAATTACACTTTTATTTGAAATATAATTTGAAATGTATTATCATGCATAGATAAGTTTGAAGATAAGTTTGGTATTTAATAACAAAATAAGAAAAAAGAATCTTAATAATAATAAAATAACGTTAATTGTACAAGAAAAAGAAATTATATTTTACAATAGTTATAATTAATTGTACGATGTTTAATAGTATGTTTACATTTTATACTAAATTATAAATATAAAAATAATAATAAAATTAATCAAATTAATATATTTTGCAGCGTTTTTACAGGTATCACGAATTGTTATTTGAAAAGGAAGTGAACAAGAAAAAAAGTTCAACAAATAAAAGTATTCCATACTGGAAAATATTTAAAGAGTGCTCCATCCAGCTGTTTAACGTTTTCTTTGTATTTTTTATTACGCTGTCAGTATTTCCAGGAGTACATGCGGATATTAAACAATCCGATCCATCGTTTATTGTACCTACAGATTATTATGTCAGTGTCATGTGTTTTTTGACATTTAATATTACGGCCATGTTAGGTAGTCTTTTGGCTTCTTACGTACAATGGGTAAGTTCTCCATATATATAGATTTATTTACTATACCAACAATCCACGAAAATGTAATTGATGTTATATGTATATCAAATTATAATATATAAAAAAACAATGATAATCATAATTATTTTATTTTCAGCCAAAGAAACAATATTTAATAATCTTTGTGTTATTACGACTTTTATACATCCCACTGTTTTTATTATGTAACTATCAACCTAAGAATTTGGAAAGAGTATTACCGGTGTACATAAACAACGATTGGGCGTATTTTATAATTGCAGTAACGATGGGCCTTAGTAACGGTTATTTCTCATCTCTTGGAATGATGTATTGTCCAAGGTAATTGTCGAAAAACATATTTTTATTTAATACTGGATGAATAATCAATTAAAAATATCAGACAAGTAAAAAATAAGGAATGATTAAAATCTTGTTATTAAGAAAGTTGTTTATTATAATAAGTTATACTGTAATAAGATTTTACTATAATAACTTAATTTTTTACTATTCACTGCAAACAATAGCACTGTACATACAGATATTCTTAATTGTACTATGTTTATGTACTTTTATCTTAATATGGAAAGAAAACTTTGCAAATATCAAATTCCTTTTACCGTAATTTTAATTGCAACATTTTGATTAGAAATGTTTAATTATTCATTCATTAAATATACAATTTCTAATAAAAATAAAGAAGAGAAACGTGTTGATATAAAAGAAGCAAATACATAAAAAACTGATAAAATTATGTGTTAATTTATGAAGATTAATTACTGACATTTGAATAAGACATTTATTATAGCAGTCTTAAGATAACATTTATTTACATTTTACAGAGAGGTTGAAACACAGCATGCATCGACTGCTGGAATGTTTGGTGCTGCAGCTCTCATAACTGGAGTTTTTAGTGGACTGATGTTCGCTTATGTTATGCCAAAAATCGTGTCAAATTGGTCTTTTGGATTATAAAAGAAAATATTCTTTCTTTTATACAACTAAAAATAATCAACAAATGAAAAAAACCAACATGAAGGATTGGTTTACAACGGTGTCATATTATAAAAGAAAATTTCTACGTTGATTTAACAGAAAAACATCTCGTGAATCTCAATTTTTATCAGCAGTTCTTGGAGGCCTCTATTGTAATTGCATTTATTACTCTAATCGCCGATAAATAAGAGCAGGGTCATCGCCTTTATATTTTTCTGATCGAATTCAGGAAAATGATGATAATGTATGTAATCTTTGAAGTTGAGTCGAAAAAGCCTAAATTCGTGATCCCACGATCATTTTTAGGCAATGTTGAACAACTCAACAAAATCTAGCGAGTGAATTTTATTTCCTCACATATAAGGCTGAAAGCGAATTTTTTATACCGTTAATTTGTACATACAATTTTGGAAATTTTGTTTCCAATTTTCATTTTTATACACGCGACAGCTTTTAACATTTATTATTTAAATAAATAAGACAAAAATTGTAAATATTCTAATACAAGTATTGACAAAAATGATTTAATCAATATCTTTTATAATTTTAAAAATGCACGTTATTTTTGTTAAATGATAACATCATTGAGCTTAAATATTCATATCCTGTATGTGCATTTCGTATAATTTTTTTTATAATTAAGTTTTGTTTATTATACGTAAAATGAGATTATTTTTATCATTTAACTTAAATACAAAGTACCATATTTGATATAAATAATCTTGAAAATACTAGTTGTTACCATTTTCGTATTACAATGATACCATAGGATGAATCGCGTACGGGTATCACGTCAGTGTTTTTTAAATTGCATTTTTATACACGCACAAAAAAATGTATATATTCTATATTATATACATATAAGTATAAAAAAATTTTTACATACATTTGTAATGTCATTTATAAATCTTCGTAATCGCGAAAACAAAATTATCTACACGGAGCCGAAAAACATAGAATTTAACTTCGATAACTGTTATACTATGAAACTGTCACTTTTTCTTATAAGACAAAGTAACAGATTATATATAATGAATCCGTGTTTACATAGTTGTACAATATAATTGCATAGAACAAAATATATGAATTTGTCGAAGTTTCACAAGTTAGTAATACTGATTTACACATTTATATTCCATGCTTTGACTTTAAGTTTCATATTTCGATTTAACATAATTTATGTATTTCTACGTTTCTCGGCTCCATGCAGTTATATCCTGATATGCGATTATAGGCTCAACACTAGTTTAAGTTATACAATGAGCCCGGATTTAGACAAAATAATGTTATACAATGTTTTCTTGAATTAATTAATTATAAACTTATATTTTTTACATTGCTGGAATTGCTATTAACGTTTCATTTTGATCGTTAAAGTTTAAAAAAAGAAATGAACAAATATATATATTTCAGTAAAACAATTTATTGTTAATACATAAAGTAATAATATTTTTATGTTTCATCTAATTTAAATTAAATGTAAAACTCCGGGCAACAAGCGTATAAAAAAACATTTTTCAGGGTAATTCATGCTCCGATATTATACCTTCCACTCGTTCATATATTATAAAAATATATAGTAACCATTGAACACATTTAAAAAATAAAAAGAACGTGTCTTAGGATTATCATCACTTATAAGTCCAAATTCCTCTCATGGACAATCCTCCATAATAAGCAATGAAGACAATAAATCATATCTTAAGAATTTATTCGATTTGCCGAAAGATTCAAAGATCAAATAAAAAAGTACGATAATTTGAACAATGTTATATTAAAATTGAGTTACAAACAAGATTTCATTAATTAATATTTAGTATCATGTTACTAAATGCACTTTATTTTATAAGGAAAATGTCAACAAACTATGCTTTCATTGGTATAAGAGAATAGAAGAATATAAAATACAACTTTAATGTTAAATTAATTAGATGTAATTTTTACAAATTGTGATAATTGAAATTTATATTTATTGTGAAATATTTGCACGATAAAATTATGATAAAACATTTTGGAAAACTGATTTAATATTTGCTCTTAAATTTAGATTTATGACAAAAAATTATTAGAGTCTTTCTGCAAATCTAAAGCCATCAGTAGAATTGAACTTAATGTAGAAAGAATATTTTTCTATCGATTCGATTTAGAAAAATTGTATTCAATTATCTATTGTTAGAATTTATATAACGATTCGTTTGTATTATCTCATCGTCCGTACGGCGTTATTTTTATTTCAACGCTGTTGATTAAAAGAATAAAAATTATATAAATTATCCATATAGAGAGCATGTAATCTCGCTGTTGAAGCGTTTTGCGGCGTGTAGAATTATATTGTCGTTTGAATCCTACGATGAAATAGAAAATGTGTTAAATAAAATTCTAAAGAAAATACGCTAAGCTAATTTTATTAATTTTCATGCACACATTAATTACCAGACATTTGTTAAAATACATTTAATATTTTTTCAAGTTCTTTTTTGTATAAAATAACATTTAATTTAATGTTGTTTCAATCTAATAAACTATATACTTAATAAAGCATACATTATCAATATAAATGTTACTGTATATTCAGGGAAGTTTAATTTTTTAAACAATAATTTTATCTATGATTTTTTCCAAAATATATTTTATTTGTATACAATTAAATGAGTATATAATTATATAACACTGTCATCCTAATAAACAAAATTATTCATATTACAGAGTGTAAATGACAAATAGAAGCCTCTATATATAATACAGCAAGTAACATATACGTAAATCTATATTACATGACATAAACTTTTTCTATCTTTTTATATGGAAATACTTCTTTGGTCTTCGGACATATTACAGTGCCGTTGTTTTCTTGAGCCATTTTCTCGAGTGCCTGAAAAAAATAGGTATACATGGATGTTAACATTATTATATATTATATAGTCAAATGTGAAAGGTTGTATTTATTTTATAATATACCTGTTCTCCGTAGACATAGCCATTCGGCATCATCATAGGCTGATTATGTTCATTAAGAGGTTGTCCACTAATACTACAAACTAATTTTGATTGTGTGCAGTGTGCAAATGGCAAAGGCGCTGCTAACTCATTCAGTGCTTCATTACAAACCGGACAACTTGGATTTCGGCCTTCTTTGTTTGCACTATAACATTGAGGAGTTTTTAATGCAGATAATCCCGCTTGTAATGCCACCGTGAATACACTTTCACTTGACAATTGGGAAAGTCTATAATTTTCTTTACGAAATTGTTCAATAAGTCTGTCCCATCTGAAACAAAGCATATTACTTGTATCAACAAATATATATTTTGAAAATCGACATACTTTATAATTTCAAGATATTGATTTATATATATATAGTTTTCAGTACTTTAAGTGATACCTTTTTTCGTCTAAAAGGTCTCTGTATGGGCTTAAATATGGATCTGCTGGAAAAGCTAGTTGACCCATGCAACATTGTAATTGATATTGTAACTGTAATGGATATTCATCATAATTTGCAAAGCATTTTCTCGCATGTTTAACTGCATCCAGTCTACGATCGGATCGAACTAATTCAATAAATTCTTGTACACGTAGATTAAATTCCATTGTGCTGCCTAGCTTTCGAAGTTTTGAACGATTATCATGACACCAACTTAAACAGCGAGCTGTCTCATGATTAGCTAACGATTTTTCAACCTCTCGCGAGACTAAAAATACATCTGCAACATTTAATGTTTAATTAAATAAAATATAACATTTTAATTTTAATTTTCGAATATTCACAATAATGTATATTTGTTTAATAAAAATATTTATGTACCTATATTAGTGAGATCTCTTAAGTCACTGCTGTCAGCTAATTTCATCGCAGTTTTATAGTAGCCTTTTCGCAAAAAGTACTCAACCAGCATACGATCAAGTCTTTGTCTTCGCCATTGATTAACTACACTTTCAGATGGATTGCTGTGTTCTTTCAAATGATCCAGTCGTCTTTTACATACCATTCCAGCTTGCAATTCTTCTGCTATCGACTCTTGAGCCTTACGTTTTAAAACCTATAAAATGTATATGTATCTTTAGGAAGATGAAAATCAATCTATCTAATAAAAATATATTTTGAATTATGTAATTTTAAGAAATATTCATATATGTTTAAGTCAAAGTAATTTTTTGCAATAAAATATTATTTAAAAATAAGTTTGTATAAAATTTAAATAAATATATATGAAATGTATATATATTTCAACCTGAAGTCTTGCAACAACGCCATCCAAAAGACGAGTAATTTCGCCAGTAGCAACGGGTTTACCATCAGCAGCTTCTAAATTTTTTTCTAACTCATTTGCTGCTACTTGAACGTGTGACACTTCACGATCTAATGCTTTTTGTGCAGATCGAAACTTTTTGTTCAGTAACTCGTAGGGAACCTAAAATATATATATATATATATCATTTTATTCTTTTTTTTCATTTACAATTAAAAAATATTCATTAAAGTAAAATAATAAATAATAAAATACTTAATGAAAAAGAAATATGCTTAATTAATTATGAAAATGTTTAATCGAAAATAGGACGCATTGTTTACATACAATATGCTGCTGTCAAGCCATATTTAACGTGTTTATACGTCGTAACAAAACAAAAAAGAAATTCTTTATATTATAAAGAAACTAAAGGTTATGTTATTGTATAGATCATTTTAAAATTTATTCTACAAAATAGTCGATAGTTTGTCATTATTTTCTAATCATTTATGCATTCTTAAATATTTGTTTGGGCGGAATAAAGTTATACGTCAATGAGAGATACTTACCTTCAAAGTGGGATGCTCTAAACTTTTGAGGTCTGACATTTTTATAACATCTACAAAATGTTTACTTTGAATTTATTTATATGATCCGAAATGATCCACGAATAGTTTGCGACTAATTTCGTTGAATTTTACACGAGAATTTATAATTGCAACGCGATTTTATGACAACTCACAATGACAATACCATAAAGTCACGATGTCCATACTCCATACATATATACATATATATCTAAAATACTTTCTGGGCACTACTTGCTGACGTTATAAGCCGCGTTTTCAATACTCGTTTTAAGTTCATTTGTACTAAAATAAACTTGAAGTTTATTTTCAATGGCGAAGACTGTATGGAGAGAAATTTTTAATTGTCATGCATTTAAGAAAAAGTAAGTATATATAGATAAATAAATTCGTATAGATATATTTTGTTTTTTAATATTTATTCATATACAAAGCAATTGGACGATAAAAGTTGGATTGTTTTTTAGTTGACAACCTTAAAATAATGTATACAAATAGTTGAATTATTAAAGTATATTATATCATTTAATTAATTAATGATAAATAAATATAGATAATAATAACAATAAATTAAAATTTTTAATTATAAATTAAAATAAACTTCTATAAATGAAATTAGCTTAAACTTTGTCAGTGAATCATCAATGACGTTGTTAGTAAAAACGTTAACAATGACTATGTAACAATTTATGATTCTCACATTTTTAGTAAGAAAAATTTGCATACATTGTTTTTATATAGAATTTGCTATCTTTCATAATATGACAATAAAAATATAATTCACATATAATTTTAATTAATATATAATTAAAAAAGGATTGAAGATATTAGTAAAGTACACAACAATAATAAACAAAATTGTTAATTACAAAAGAAAATATACATTTTGTAAATTAAGAATAAATATACAATAATAATGTTGATTTATATAAACAAATATATGTTATACATAAAATTACACTGGTATTCACACAAAATATAAAATAATCAAATAAAAAAATTATAATAATGTAACAATAAAAATGACATTCGTATGATATCATTTTAATTGTATAAAATGTAAACTTAATGCAAAAACCATATTGAATCAACAATAAATAAACTGTCTTTGTTTATAATTAACATCATTTATGTCTATATCATTCATATTAGTATTATATTCGAAATTACAAAAGGCACTAGATATAATCATCAACAATTGCATTAAATATCATTAAATATATTAAATCGTCATAACTAACATTCTAACAGAGATATCATGTTACAACTAAATTCATAAAATAATTCATTCAAATAGGAATGGTAAATCCCAATATTATTAACTTCAAATCACAATAACAAAAAAAAATGCGCAAAACAATGAGTTATAATCTAAAAACGCCTAAACGAGCATAAGAAGATGCATAAAAGGTGAACAAAAATGCACAAGTATGCAAACAGACACGAGCTGAAATTCAAATATCGCGGCTTTGGTGAAACTGGGTGTGCGATTGGTGAATGGTGGGTCGCGCGATCGCCATGTTGCGCGGCCTCGCACCTGGCTGGAGACCGCGGCGCGCGCTCCACCGCGGTGCCAGCACCGTGACCCTAAGGCTCGCTCTCGCACTGCGTCGATGGTCAAATCACATTATTTGTTGTGCCCCGACGATGCGCCGTACAAGCCGAAGCCAAGCGACCGAATCGTGGTTGTCGTGGTGGTCATCGTTGTTGGTCGCGGAGCTGCTGGAGGCGTCGTCGTGAGCGGCGCGCAATTATCCTCACGTAAGCCGTCAGAGACCAATCGTGTGCAAATCGTCGCTCGTTGGCCTCGTCGCGTGTGACGTCTCCGAGAGCGAGGAGGCGATCCCCCCCTGCCTTCCTTCTCCTTCATTTTGTTCTCCTTCATTTCCTCCTCCTCTTCCTGTTTGTCCTGCTCCCTCCCTCTCCCCCCCCC
>JABFPJ010005342.1:0-12330 GCA_022817425.1 Gryon sp. ZL-2020
AGTACATTAACAGCTGTATTTAGTATTTCACCTCAGTGGAACTAATTGTGAATGAAATTGGTGGGCAAAGTACACCGAACAAGCGGAACAGTGTTGGATTTTAGCAAGAAGCAGGGAAACATTGACTGGGAACGTTTCTCTAGATCGAACGCGTGAGTTTACGTGTAGTTGAGGTGACGTAGACACACGTGTTGGACCGTAGAGAGTCGTTCACGGCGTCGTTGGAAGGAGCCTTTGATGCGGACTATATTTCGACTTCTGCGGCAGCTGGCAAAGACCCCGACTGAATAATTCAGCTCAACGAGGAGATCACCAATCGAACGCAATCCAAACGTCGACGTACAAGCTTGCGAAAACGTTGATTATGCACTTGACAAAGCGATACGACAAAAAGAGACCAAAATTGAAACATTTTCAACATTCATTACGTTGTTTCGAATGAAGATTCAAATGAACTTACAGTTATTTCGAACGACGCTTTTCTTGTTGATTTAAGTTGATGAATAAGCAGGATTATTGCAAAATGTTTGAGAAAAAAAGAAATTGCTTTTTTGAGTTTTGTTTGTATGCTTGCTTTTGAAAAAAGTGTTTAAATTTTTAGTCAAAATATTAGTATGTTTTTTTTATTTATGAAGTAATGGAATTTTTAAAGTTGAAAAATTGTGTTTTTCTAAAGATTACATTTTACTATGTTTTAGGGTGAAAATTATATTTAATATAAAGTAACGCTAGCGAAACGAAAAATATAATGCGAATATATTGTTGATATATTCTTAATCCATTTTAATATATTTTTAATATATTCTTAATATATTCTTAATATTTTTAATATATTTCTTAACATAGGAATATATTCTAAATATATTAGAAATATATTTTAATATATTTTAAAAATAAATATATCAGAATTGGAGCATTTTCTAAATACATCAAAAACATCCCGTACGGAAAAAAATATAAGTTAAAATATATGCCAAAATATTTAACTTTTTGCAGCTAAAATATATTTGAAAATATATTTCAAATATATTTCTTTATATGTAAATATATTTTTGCATATATTTCGAAATATATTTTCTTCCGTTAGGGATATTATAAATATATTATATAAATAGAGTATATTAAAAATGCATTATGATTGTATTATGAATATATTAAAAACATTAAGAATATATTTTTATAGAAAAAGTATATTCAGAATATATTAACAATATTTTCACAATATATTTTTCGCTTTGCTCGGGTAAGTCATGATTTGTAAAATTAAATTACTATGTATAAAAATTAAAAATATAATATAAAACATCGCAATTTTGTGCCGACTAATGGAAAATAATTAAATAATTGTATTTTTAGTATTTATTAAAGTTGATTTTTTTAACAAAAAATATGATTTTCATTTGAAACATAGTAAAAGTTCATCATATTTATTCTATTTCTTAATATTACAATCGCCTGAGTGTGGAAATGATCACTTTTCGCGTTAGCTTTTGCGGTTTGTGGTTGGGTATAATTGGCTCGCGACGAAACGAAAAGTGTCATTGATTACAGTCGAGTAGCCATAAACATAGTTTTCTTTAGCCAATGACGCGAGATAATGTGTCTTTTTGTAAAGAAATTACGCGGGTCAACGGCTGTCAGTAGCTTAATCGAGCTAACACGTTGTTTGAGACGAAGAAACACGATGAACTCATTAAAGTAAAAATAATATCGATCGATACATTTTGCGAGTCCAAATTTACGTCAAAGTTCGGGTTACGGATTTACGATATTTTACAGAATGAAATTTCCAATGAATGAACTTACAATTTAAATGTCAGATGTATTTTGAACTTTTTTTCAACCATTTATTGCTCGACGAAGTGTGGAACTTTGATTTTATTATTGTTTAGCTAAACGAAAAATATATTGTTAATATTGTTAATATATTTTTAATATATTCTTAATATATCATTACTAGATTTCTAATAGATTCCCCGCAGGGAAAAATATATATATATTCTGAGATATATCCAAAAACATATGTGAAATACATTAAATATATATCGGCAAAAAGTTATATATTTAATATATATTTACATATATTTTCAAAAAATATTGTAGGGACTCATGAAAACATATATTTGTAAATATATGCAAGAATATATTTTTTCGTACGGATTTTAATAAATTCTTAATAGATTCTTAATATATTTTTAATATAGTAATATACTAAGAATATATTTGCAATATGTTGACAAAAAAGAGAATATGTCATGAATATATTATGCATGTTTCATAAATATATCAAGACTATATTAACAATATTTAATTTTACAACTAATTTTATTATTGTCCATCAAAATGAAAAATATATTGTTAATATTGTTAATATATTATTGATATACTCTTTTTATTATATATATTAATTTTAATATATGTTTAATATATTTTTATTAACTTGAATTATATTATACTGAAAATATATATTTGCAAGTTAAATAATATATCAAATATATAGTCAAATATTGCTCAAATAATATTGTTATATTAATATATGTTTAATATATTTTTAATATAGAAATATACTGAAAATATATAATTACAACATATCGACAATAAATCAATAATATATTGATTATAAATAAATATACATTGATTAATATATTAACTAGATATGTTAACAATATATTTACGATAGGAAATTAAAAAAAAATTGGTACACTTTTTAAATATATTAAGAATATATCAAGAATATATTTTGAATATATCATGAATATATCAAAAATATATTTATATAGAAATTATATTCTGAATATATTAACAATATACACACAATATATTTTTCATTGAATAAGAAATTTAACCCTAGAAAAACGAAAAATATATTTCGACTATACTGTCAATATATTTGGAATATATTGCGAATATATTTTGTGTATAAAAATATGTTTATAATATATTCTTAATGTATTCATAATATATTCATAATACATTCTTAATACATTAATAATATATTCTTAATATATTCTTAATATATTCTTGATATATTCTTAATATATTCTTGATATATTCTTAATATATTCTTAATATACCCCAAAAATGTAAAAAAGTGTCAATACATTGCAACTATATTCTCAGTATATTTTTTTATTAAATATATATGAAGAATATATTAAAAATGTATTAAGAATATATTAAGAATATATCAAGAATATATTAAGAATATATTTAAAATATATTAAGAATTTATTATCAATATATTATCAATATATTAACAATATATTTTTCGTTTTGCTAGGGAATATTAAAATACAAATTTTCATTTAATAATATATATCGCAATATTATATATTATAAATATATTAGGAATATATTAACAATACACAATCAATATATTTTTCGTCAATCCAAGGTCAATTTAACAAAATGGATAAATGACAAAGTTATTCGTATCCAAAATGTATCGTAAAGTAAATATTTATTTAGCGCTGATGAATGTTGCAAAAAGCAAAGCAGAATGTAATGAAACAGAAAGCTTTCGAGATAATGAATTGATGTGAATGTACGAAGAGACGAAAATGGATCGCAGTGTTGGTGATACAAAACAGAAGAGAAGACCGCAGATTGGCGCATTGCAATAGTCCATCTGGCTGTCGGATGAATTCCGCGCGAACCGGATTAACCATTCTCATTGCAGTGACATCAACCTTCCCCCCAGCCAAAACTATAGTGCTTGCGCCAAACCCGTACAAACCTGCTAACATGACACTCAACATTAATGGCCGTGAAATTTCAACAGCAAAATTGCATAAAAACACGGACCATTGCATTGTATTGCGTTTATCATTGCAGATGATGTTCTCTACTATCCTGTCGAGCTTTCTGAATGCTTATAGTTTAAGTTGAAGTGTTCATTGTGTCGTATACAGAAATTGTATTATAGAATCTTGTAAATTATCTTCAGGGTACGTGTCCCAATTTCACAAATGATGCAATTTCAATTAAATATTAACTCTCGTATGACAATTTGAAAATGGGAACAAGTATCCTGCTAATCGATCGCAACATTTCATGCATAAACACCTCATTATGCTGAGGAATAATTGTTGTGTATGATTTTAATTTAATCATTTTAGGAGTTTGAGAAAACAGGCAAATCTTTATGATGAAATATGTTCGGATAAAAGTAAAACTTGAATGTTTACAAACAAATGAATCAAACAAAATAAACAAAACAAATAAACGAAGCAAAACAAGCGAAAGAAATCAAAATAAACAAAACAGACAGAATATAAAACAAAACAAACAAACGAAACAAAGTAAATAAAAGAAAAGAAAACAAGCGAAACAATTGAAACAAAATAAACGAGCAAACAAAATAAACAAAACAAAGAAAATAAACAAAACAAAGAAACTAAACAAAACAATCCAAACAAAATAAACAAAAACAGCAAAACAAGAATATAAACAAAATACAAATAAAAGAAAATAAACTAAAGAAAACAATTAAAGCAATGTAAACAAAATAAACAAAAAGAAGCAAAACTAGAAACACAAACATGGCAATTAAACCAAGCACAGAAACTACATAAAACAAGCACAAAAAATATAAACAAAATCTAAAAATAAACAAGACAAAGAAACCAAACAAAATAAAGGAAAAACACAAACAAACAAACAAAAGTAAATAACAAAAACGAGAAATACAAACATGACAAATAAACCAAACAAAACAAACAAAACAATCAAAACAATTCAAAACAAAATAAACAAAAACAACAACACAAGAATATAAACAAAAAAAACGAAAGAAAATAAACAAAACAAACAAACCAAACAAAACAATCAAAACAATGCAAACAAAATAAACAAAAACAAGCAAAACTAGAAACACAAACATGACAAATAAACCAAACAAAACAAACAAAATAAGAAACCAAACAAACCCAGCAAATCAATTTAAACAAAATAAACAAAAACAAGCAAAACAAGAATACAAACAAAATAAACAAAAAAGTAAAAGAAAATAAATACACCAAACAAAACAATCAAAACAATGCAAACAAAATAAACAAACATCAGCAAAACAAAAAACACAAACATGATAAACAAACCAAATAAAATAAACAAAAACAAGCAAAACAAAGAAACACACAAAATAAAGTTAAACAAAACAAGTACTTGCTTTTATCTTTAACTTTAAATTTCATAATAAAATGTGTATTTTCTCAACATTCCAAAATAATGTAAATCAATTCAAATTTCATCATTCATAATCTACAATCAAAAGCATAACAAAAATTGTACAAAATCTCGATGCTAAATACTATAAGCTACAATTTCATCGAACAATACTAATCATCAAGCAGTATAATATAAATTTCGAGCAAAGTTCATTGGTAAGCAAACTTTCGTCTATATTCATGTACCACTTTTGTTAACAGTACGGAGCATCTAACGGCATCGTACTCCGGATCTGCGAGGAATTCGGCGGCAGGTTCATTAGCAAGTTCACGAGAGAGCAGTGCTTCCCAAGGTTCGGCGCTTTATCGCGTTCTCATGCTCGGTGCCTCAGCAGTCGGCAAAAGTTCATTGGTGTCGCAATTTATGACTTCCGAATATTTACACGCTTACGACACATCGATAGGTGAGTTCCTTAAATCCAAAAAAAAAAAAAAAAAAATTCACTATAATTTCTTAATTAATCAAACTTATTAATAAGCAATGTTTCATTAAAACAACTTTTCTTTATCACATTTTGCTTTTTTATGATTTTTTTTTCTTGTTTTAACAGCCAATTAATTGTCTTGAAAAGCAACGTAAAAAGAGCTGTTTAAAAGTACATTAGAAGTACAGCATTTAAAACTGCAATTTACCAGAAAAACCTGAGAAGGCAATGAAATATAAATTCTCTCGGTTGGATTTTTTTTTTTTCTCTCTCTCTCCATCGAACTGACATCGAGAAATTCGATTTTATTCGCTTCGAAAAGTTTCAAGGCGAAGATAACACTAGAATCACTTTTTACAAGTCGTTTGCATCCACTTCTGGTCGTGCAAAAAGTTTCATATATTCAGCTTTGAATGTTAATTTCGCACTGGATAACCCTGTTTTGCATATTAAATGTCGGTAAATCTTCGTGTTTGTATGCATTAGCGAAACTTACATGAACGTTTTCTTATCTCGAGAAAAAAAGGGTCCAATTTGATAACATATTTTCCGGTACCAGAAAGGCCGAATTAAAATTCGGCTTCATTCGGCGGATTTTGTTGCGTCCGACGCAATCCTGACAAAACCAAAAATATATTCGGAATATATTTTGTATATATATATATTTTATATGATGAATTGATATATTAATAATATGTTCGTTAATATATTTAATATGTTTAATATAAATTTAATATAAAAAAAATAATATTAATTTAACTTTTTGTGGATATTACATCGTAAATATATTGTCAGTATATTCTTATATTAAAAATATATGAAGAATATATAAAGAATATATATATATATTATTTGATAATATATAATATATCTTTATATATTAAAATTAATGTTTAATATGAATTTAATACAAAATAAATAAATAATATAAATTAAACGTTTTGTAAATATTATAACGTAGATATATTGTCAATATATGCCTATGTTAAAAATATATTAAGAATATATTAGGAATATATTGCATTACATTATTGCAAACATTATTAATAATATTTTGTTGCCCGTACAGAAAAAATATATTTTTCCAGATATATTAATATATACTTACATTATTATATATAAATATATAATGATATATTTATATTATTATAGTATATTTTAAGTATACAAAATATATTGAAAATATATTAAAAATACATTACGAATATATTTTTAATTCATGATATATTCATGATATATTTTCAATATATTAAGAATAAGTTGTCAATATATTCCAGCTATAATGTCAGAATATTCCGACATGGAAAATATATTACTTAATATATTAAAATATATTACAAATATATCATGAATATATTAAAAATATATTGTGAATATATTAAGAATTTATTTAAAATATATTAAGAATCTATTAAAAATATATTAAAAATATAATAAGAATATATTAAAAATATATCAAACATATATTAACAATATATGTATCTCATTTCAATTAATTTAATTTTTCCCACATTCACGTACTTTAATTTCATTACATCCCAATTCGACATACTTTTCATCACATTTTTTAAACATCATTTTATTGAAAAATCACAAAAAGAACTTTGCAATAATCAAACTGACCTAATTACTTTTGATGCCAAAAATCTATCCGAATATTTTATCATAAGGCTTGCTGCAATTTAATACAAAAAATTGAATCAAAAAAGTACGCTTACAAAATTTACATTTTAACTGTTTAAAAAAAATATATCCATGCAAATGTCCTTCGCAATACAACAATTTCATCTGCTGGACAAAAATCTGATTCCCGATATTTCACAATCAAAAATGCGACTTTCATTTGCAAAGCTTTGATCTTCATTTATCAATGCTTCATTCATTTTTAATAAATAAAAATTAAATATTTGTTTCAGCCTACTTTTCAAATTGAAATTCAACTAATCCAACTGACACAAAACAATAAGAAAAAAAAGCTGCAGTAAATGCAATTTTGCTATGTTTGTAATGAAGATAAAAGTATCGGCAAATGTTGTCGAGAAAACTTTAACAAGCAATTAAACTGCAATACTGATTTCATTACATTTTCGGCCTTGTCTCCATCTGTGTAATTTATATATGGATTTCACTTATACACAAGAACGAGTTGATTTATCACAAAATTAGCCGTCGCTTTTACGCTGAGTTTGAACGTCGCTGAAACCAGGATTTGCAATACTTGCAAAAGTGCAAACGCAGAACCAAAAAAAATTCGCGCAATCCTCGTCTAATTCAATTTCCGTAGTAATCCAACCCCCCCCCCCCTCACCCCGAAAAAAATAGTCACGAATTTCATTTGCCAATAGTAATTCAACAAAAAAATTTATGAACAAAAAATTAAATTTCAAAAAAAAATTAAATTTCAAAAAAGAATTTAATGAAAAAAATTCTAATAAAAAAATATTTGTATAAAAAAAAATAATTAAATGTTGAAAATATAAGTAAAATATTTCGGCAAAATGTATAGATGTAAAATGTTGGAATAAATGTGTAAATAACCTAAAGGAAGTTACATTTCGAATTGTAATTCATTTGAAGTTACTTTGACGATACACATTTGTGAATAAAAATAAATAAAATGTGATATGCAAATAAGTACGCAAGTTATGCGACGTCACAAAGCAAAGATAAATGCTTTTGCGACATTTTGCAAGACCTTTTTAAAATAATATAAACGAATAAAAAATAGACGTAATGCATTCAACTCGATGTTGGAATTAACCATTTTTTATTAGTCAAATTCATTCGATTCAATTACGAAAATGAACTTGAATTAAGTAGTCGAAAGAAAAGTCGTAAAATTGCATGTTTCTGTAGCTTAATTTTTACTCATTTTTTGTGTAAAAATTATATTTAATATAAAGTAAGAAGTCATGATTTGTACAATTAAATTTTAATTTTCAATTAAATTAAATCTTTAATTTAGTATATAAAAAGTTAAATTCATCGTATAATTCGAAATTTAATTATTTGTATTAGTGTGAGCACATTATATTTTTTCTATCTCTTTTTACTTCATTTATTTATTGTTTGTTTTTCTCTTTTTTTCTCTCTCTCCTTTCGCTTTTTTAAATGTTTTAATTTTAAATACAGTTTTAATTATCCTAACCTAATACCTCTTTTTTCTATATTACATAACCTCATATTTAGATTAATAAACGACAAGGACAGATAGAACGCAACATTATATACACTCGACTTCCTCATAATGCAACAATTCGGGACCGGAAACAATCTCTTATTGCAACCATACCAATCAACAGTTTAATTTAATCACTTTCAGTAATGCCAACATAAGACAATTTAAATTGAGGTTATGTTTTTATTATAAACTACATTATCTTTAAGTTTTTATGTTTTAATATATAGAATAACATACAAAACAGTTTAAAACGGATTAAAAAAGTAAAAAATGAAATATTATTATTATCTGAAAAAAATAATTTGAAATCCATTATTTTGAATTTCGCGCCAAAATTATTTGCACTTCATCCGTTGCATTATCAGATATCGTTGCAATATCAGATCCATTCAGAAATAATTTTAGGCCACCAAATTGGTTGTTTCTATGTAATAGCAAAATAAATTCACTATACATATGGATTTAAGTATATATAATATCATATTTCACTTGATTCAAGTTAAAAAAAAGTCTTTTTCTTTTCAGTGTCTGAAGTTCAAAAATCTAATTCTTTTGAGTGTATAAATGAACGGGAAATTGTAATACGATCCAATGTAAAAAAAAGTTTTTCGCTAATTTCGTTTCTCTTCCAACACTTTCTATAACCTATTTGAAGATAACGTTTTAAGTGCAATTTTATTCAACTTCCTACTTTATTATGTTTTATCTGTTCGTCACCCTTTTTTTAATACTTTTTTTTGTTTACATTTTCACTTCACTTTAAATAACAGTATTGAATATTAAATAAAGGCAAAAAACAGAGCCGCTTTTTTTTCTAACAAATTTCCATGTAAATCAATATATTACATGTATATATATATATAAAGTTACATCGAACAGAAAATACTTCAAAGGAAATGCCGGGACTTTATTTTCGCATGAAATAATAGAAGTATTATTGCTGTGAAACTTTAGGATTTCAAGAAATATATCGCAGTGTAAAAACGTTGAGTCACTTAAAGACATTTTCAAAATGCCTTTTATCGAATCGAACAAAAATAAGATGGGCAATAAAAGTGACAAGTGGATCTTACCTTCTTTCAATGTTCCGATCAAATTCATTTTGCCAAAAAATTGGACAAATGCAACTTAAATGGTAAAATGTAGAAATGACAAATTGAAGGTTACTGCGTGCGCCATCTGTCGGAGTCGAACGTACCTACTGATTGGCGAATCGCGATTTCAAGGGTGTTTGTGATATTTTCTAAAAGGAGCTGCGGTTTTCAGTGCGAGATCTTTTAGTAGATATATATTATTTGTGATTAATCGAGAGATTGAAGTTGCAATAAATGCAAGAAGTTTATTTAAGATCTTTTTGTTTATTTGTTTACAACGCTCCAAAAAGAAAAGGCTGTATTTACAATGTTCTAACCTCAACTTTCTATTTAATATAACAAAGTCACTTTTTATTCGTTTTTATTTATTGAAAAAAATGAATGAATACATTTAATTTCACTTCAAGTTCAAATTTCATTTATTCAATGTTTCTTTGTAGTTTATTATATTTATATAAACAATGGATGAGTTTGTAAGAAAACGATTTTTTGACTTCGGTTTGAGCGAATGAAGTTAGTCGCGGAAGAAACTGCTTTAATTATATAAAAAAGGCGGGAAATTTAAAAAGCTTATTAATAAGTATATTATAAATAAATAATATAATATATATTAAATAATATATATTTAAAAAAATTTAAATAAAAAAAACTAACAAAAATTTTAAAAACTAAAAAATTAACAAAAATATAATTTTGACAAAAAACCGAAAAAAATAAAATTTGAAACCCCAAAAAATTAAAATTTAAAACACTAACAACAATTTTAAAAACTAACAAATTATCAATTTATAAATAAAATATACATTTCACTTTGAAAATTCCCGCTTCTACATAATGTAATTATTTTTTAATTATAAATTTCTAACAGATTATTTCTGTTTTTTATATTAGTAGATTATTTTATGTTCAATTATTTTAATTATTATTTGTATGATTTATATTTAATAAAATATAATTCTTTTATATTATTTGCACTAAAAATATTTAAAATCACATATATATATTTTTTTTTCTATCCAAAAGTTAATTTCAGGTCAGATAATTTCAAAAAATAACTTTTTCGCGGGCTTTCTATTTATTAAAATGATTAGAGGTTATGTTTTTAGTGTTAAAATTAAATTTGACTAGATGTAAATGATACATGTGATATTTTATCATTTGAGTAGTAATATTTTACTATTTACAAGATGCAATACTTACCAATTACTACAAAATAGGTTCACCACTTATATAATATAAATTTACCATTTTTATTGTTTACTTTCTATGTACATTGTGCAACATTAATACCTGGATCACTGTTCTAAAATGTCGATATTTGCATTTGTCACAGTATCTCTATCCTTTGTTAATAGCATGTGATAATAAAGGACAGAGATACCCTTAGAAATACAAATTATAATATTTGCAAAAATTACGTTAGTACGTTACTAGTTTAACCATTTAGTTGTCTCGGTGTGTTCTTTACATGCAAACGCGGCATAAAAAGGATCAATTCCATGCATTTGATTATTGCCAAAATGTTGAATCGTCAGCTTTAATGGACTACTTGTTATGTAATTGAATTGCGAGGTTGCATATATACATGAATGCGAATCAAAGTTGAGCTCGGGAATGCAGAGCGCCACTCTTGGCATAAATCACTACTGAAATGTTGAAAATAATTGTGCATGGAAAAATGGTTGAAAAGCATTATGGCGTCAACATAAATTTGTGCCGCAAATTCAGAATGACGACGTTTTTCGCAGTTTACGATCTCTTCTGAAAGTCATTAAAGACGAGCCGCTCAAGTCGTCCCTTTGAGGTTTTATGTCCAATAATTTACGGCACCTTTTGAGCGAGTAATTGAAAAATAGTTAACCATTTTTTTTTTTTTTTTTTTTTTTTTTTTAATACTTTTGCATGATCGATTTAAACAGTTTTTCTCGTTACTGCGGAAATCTCGATGAAGAAATTTTTTAATCGAACGTCTTTTCTTTCAATTATTTTGCGTTTTTTATTTCAACTGTTATTGGTTTTGCATTCCAAATCAAATTGGCACTGGAAGATCGCGAAATTAAGACGTGGACTTTCTTTCTTCTTTTTTTTGTTTTTTTTTCTTTTCTTTTCTTTTTCATAGTTGGCATTTTTATTCGAGCTTTCCGCACTTTTCTTTTGCTGTTAAATCAATTCGTTACGATCAGCTTCGATTTGATAGGCTACGCCAACGATTCCGAATAAGCTGCAAATGGAAGAAACAGTTCTGTCCGGAGCTTTGAAAAATTGCACAAATAAAACTCACAAGTGAAATGTTTCAGCGTAGAACAAATAAAAAAAATATATATATATATAATATACATATTTATAAATATATTTATTATATCATTTTATAATAATGCCTATATTATAATATATTTTGAACCACG
>JABFPJ010005343.1:0-12329 GCA_022817425.1 Gryon sp. ZL-2020
ATATTCGAGAACGAACATTTTTGACCATTTTTGAACTTTATTCAAAGTGATCACAAAATAAGGCTAAAATCGCTCTAAAGCGCTTATTTAAGGAGATATTGCCAATTAAAGTTTTATAAACAAATTTCCCATGTAGCAGGTGACCGTCGATACAGCGTTGGAACAACGTCGTTCCAAGTCGAGATGACGTTGGATAATACCGTCGTAAGAACGCCGAATCGACGTCGTAATGTAACACCTGGACAACGTTGAATTACGACGTCGTTCTTACAGCACATGCCAACGTTATTCCAACGTTGTTAATACACATTGTACGAACAGTGGTCACCAACATTATTATAACGTTGTTAACCAACATTATTATAACGTTGTTAACCAACATTATTATAACGTTGTTAACCAACATTATTATAACGTTGTTAACCAACATTATTATAACTTTGTTAACCAACATTATTATAACGTTCTTAACCAACTATGTTAGATGATGTTATAACAACAATGAATCTACGTTGTAGTGTATAACAGTCACACAACACTGGCTCACGACGTCATTCTAACGATAGATGACAATGTTATTCCAACGTTGATAATCAACGTTTTTCGAACGATGTTAGCCAACACTGTACTAACGTTGTTTGCATATATTGTCCCAGTATTATCGCTTTTCATTGCGATTGGAAGTATGTTGAAACCACATTGAAACGACATCGTAAAGTTTTATAAATATTCATCGTTATACTTAAAAAATGTTGCATTTGTTGGAGAATTTATTTCAATTCGCATCATTCTGCAGTTGGTACACTTTATTTATTATTGACAAATTATAATTATTAAAAACAATACTTTGTCACAGAATTGCGATTTTGTGACAAAGTTATAAATTCATAAAATGATATTATTATTTATGAATAAACATATATTTTAAGTTATTTATGTAATAACTTATAAAATAATTTAGGAGTTCAAATAAATGTGTGAAATTGAGTAATCTAATTGCAAAATAATTCCAAAATATTAATAATATTTCCTGCGTATAAAAATAAAGGGGATTAAATTTATATCTACGTAATTGAACGTAATTAAAATAACGTTAAATTAGAACACAGTATGTTAAAAAACAACTAAGTAATCACATAAAATAAACAAACAATTAAATTCATAAAAGAAGTCTATTCTTATACTTTATATGCAAACGTTTCGAATATTTATATCAATAATGACTGTACAACAAATTTATTATTGTTATATAAAGCTGTAAATTATAATTATTTTTATTAGTAATAATAGTAAACTATTGAATGTAATAATTATGTGAAAATTAAATAACCAAAAGTGATCGTTTAAAAATTTTATTATCAGATAATAAAATTACAACTTGCGATCTTAATAAAATTATAACTTAGGAACTTGCGCAATCTAACATAAATGAAATGTCAATCGAATGTAGTGTAATCTAATAACATAAATGACTTATTTTTATATAATTAAAGACAATTAAAAGACACATTTTTAAACTTTAAAGTTATAACACTACGTTTGCAGCGAATAAAAACTAATATAATTTGAAATAAAGAACTTGTTAATATGAAAAGCTAGTTTTCCTTATCTACCACTTTTTTTGATCTGGTACCATCACGATCTTTTGCGCCAATGAACCATCTGCTTACGTATGACTGTACTTCGTCAGGCGTAACTTTATATGCAGATACAAGAACGTCTGAAATTTCAGCATAAAAAGTATTCTATTAAATTAAGCAATTAAATTTTATTTTGAAATAAGCTAAACAAATCTTACTATTATAAAAATCTACTACTAAAATAAATTATATAAAAATTTATATGAGATCTCCTATTAAATTGTAAATATAAAGTTTCATATATAATAATATTATATACAATTTTATATGAGATACCTCGGAGACTTGCGTAGACTTCGGTTAAAGAAAAGTTTTCTTTGGATTTTCCTCCTGAAGATTTTCCAGTAGCAGAAATTAATGTTTGTAGAGGTACCGTAAGAATGTAAGCAAGTATCTTCCTTGCACATTCTTTGTAATCCCTATGGTTTACAGTGTATGTCTCCATCAGAGCCTTCTAGAAATTATAAATGCAGATAATTTTGATACATTAATACTCGAAGTAACAAGTTAAGTGACTATTCTTAAAGTGGAGGTGAAACAATATTAAGCAAAAATGAATTTTTGTAATCATTGGTGGGTTTATAGTTTTTTTTCTTTTTTTTCATTGTATTTATATTAGGCTTGTCAATTGAACATTTAAACATTTACGTTATCGTAATTTATTTTCATATATTTTTTATGTAAAAGTACAAGAAATAGTAGATTAATAAAAGTCGATTAACATATCATATGAATAAAATTAAGCCTGAGATAAAATATATAAATAAATGTGGAAAAATGGTAATTGAACTATTTGAACTTTGAACTGAACTATTTTGAACAGTTCAAACTATGTTTATAATTAATAACAAAATATAATCACGTAAACATTATTTTTTAATTATCATTTACAGATTTTGTCTAATTTAGATATCAGTCAAGAAATTAGAGTGATTTTTATGTTCTGTACAAGAAAATTGTTCAAAATATAACGTATTTTGTTTGGAAATTGCGAATGTTCAAAAAAGTTCAATTGACAAGCCTAATTTATATTTACTTTTAAAAAATGAATATGAAACTACACAACTACACTGTTATTATCTTAAATGAGAACAATATTCTTGAGTAAAAATATTGTAATGTAAAGAATATTGATAAACATACCAACACGGATTTAGCGTCTTCGCTTTCTTTGAGCTTCATATTATATTGTTTGAACTCGTCCATAGATGAAAACGGAAACTGCACTTTAAAGTCCGGGTCATTAATTTTTTCACCACCTTTCAAAGTTGAAATTGCGTGCATTGTTTCCTTGTGGTTAGTATTAATATCGTGTAATATACTCTGTTTATATTTATAGTTCTGGCGTTGAAGTGCGTCCATTTTACCATCTATGTAAGCTTTAACTTTCGGCCCTGTAATGTAATTATATGATTAGTTTTTTAATGTCGCTTAATTATAAATATGTAAATTCAATATTAAATATTTAAACTTTTTTATTAAAAAAAATATAAATTTTGTACATATTTTATTTCTAAAAAAGCTAATATTGTTCAATATTAAAGATACGTAATAATTATTTAAAGAATCTCAAATTATTACAAAAATTATGGAATTAACAATACTTTTTGACTTTCATTTAAACAATTATTTAAAAATGTTATTATCAATTCGAAATTTTATTATAAGAGTATATATTACATACAATTTGTAATTAAAAAATTCAAACGATAACTATTGATTAAATTGACTATCAGGGATTTACATTGATTTGTTTTAAGTAAAGTAAAAAACCAAAATTCATAATAATAATAAAAAATAACACCTAAAATGACATGAAAGGTGTAATCTCACGATTTAACACACGGGCATTAACATGGCCAGCCCCGTAACAACCGTGGTAGCGGCCATTCACATAAATTTAAAAGACTTACATAATTTATTCATTATAGCGGTGAATTCTGAATTTTCATCTTCTTCTTTTTGGAATTCTACAAATTAAAAAATCCAACATAAATATATATATTTAAAATTTTAAAATAATTTCATACAAAATTATATATAATATAAATAAAAAAATTGATTCTGAATATGTTAAAAAGCTTTAATGGAAAACAGATTTTAAAAGAATTAGACATATTTTTTTTTATAATATTACATTTTTTATAATATTTTCTACCTTCAGTTTCTGACAAGACTTCGGTTTCACTTTCATCAGATGAAACTTTCGAATTAGTCTTCCAATTTGCCGAATCGTTTTTATCTGTGCGTGTTTTTACTTTGGTACTTGTATCGTTATTTCCTGAATCCACTAGAAAATACAAAAACAATTATATATGCATTTCAATAAAAATTATAATTATAATTGAGTTTCTGATTAGTATGATTTTAAAAATAAATATTACAAATAATCTAAAATTAAAAATTTAAACTATACAAAAATGTTAAACAAAGACTTTTAAAAACAATTTATGAATACACGATGGATTTGTCTAAAATGAATTACTGACAGATTTTAAAAATCAAAATCATTAGTCTAATTTTTTACCTTTCTATCTTCGAGTACGATAGTGGTGTTATCACTGTCACTTGACGAAGAATCGAAGCGGCCAATAATCCGGGATTTCTTTCTTGGAATATTTTCTTCGTCTTTCGCTTTACGTTTTCTTTCGTCCACAGCACATTTTTCGTCACCAATAAATAAATTCTCCAATTCATCCATACGCGATTCGATATTTTCAACATTGGCACTTGGACTATTATGACATCTCTCATATCTTCTTTTTCCTTGCTCGAGGTCCACTAAACATTTTTTATCTTATTTAGACAATATTTTTAATAAAACAATATAAAGTACATATTAAATGCGTTAATGTCAGTGGATGCGTTAATTTTATTATTGTTATTAGCAGATTCGCCATTTCTCATCTCAATAAAACAATATTCTAATGATTTCAAAAATATATAAATGCACTTAATTTTCTGGATAAAAAAACAGTAATTAAATATTAAATAATTAAGATAGATATTAAAACAAATAAAACGGTATTTTTCATGTAAGAAAACTATGTACTCTAAAACGTTTTGTGTTATTATGGTAACCCACAGGTTACGAATCCACTGAAAATACAGCTGAGCACGTGAACTGTCAGTTGACAGCTTGCAAGTTTTCGGTGACTTATGAAGGCTCAGGCGGTCACGTGACCCCAAGCCGAGCTTTGCGAGGGAATGACTTTGTTTATAATGCGAGAAGTCTAACACTATTTATCACTATTATCACAATAATAAACATTTTATAACACATGAGTTAATTCTATAATCTTTATTATTTAATGTTATTATTTTTTTATATTATTATTTTTTATTTACCTGCTTTTGTTATCACTTGGACTTTATATGCTCTCCAAGTCGTCTTTGGTGCACGATTTTCCTTTAACATAATTTCCATTTCCTTATGCTCTTTCTTTGGAGGAAACCAACATTTGGATTCATTATCATGAATCCAAGAAAAAGGTACTAAATCAAGTAGTACTGTATTTACATTCTCAGATTTCTTTTGATCCGGTAGTATAAATCGAATTACACAGTATTTGTAATTTTTTTCTGACATCATGAAACTGCAAAAAATTAATAGATTAGTTTTGTACATTCAAAAATTAATTAAAATCATATCTTATTCATATTGTATAAATAAATCTAAATGTAAATAAATCATCAAATCAAAGCAAGTATAAAAATTAGGTCAAAAGTTTTTTTTAAACGAAGTTTTTTTAAACAAATTTAAAAAAACAAATTTAAATATTTTTTTAAACAAATTAAAAAAAAAAAACAATTTGATATTTGCTTGTTTATGTAAGAAAGATATTTTATCATCATGAAATAACCAAGGTTAATTTTTAGGTTATTTATTATTTTGTAATAATAAACATATTAAAAAACGAAATATTATTTTATTTTTTCATCTTTTTTTCGATCAATTATAAGGTTGAGTTTATAAACAAAAACAGCTTTTGTACACATTGTCAATATTTGTATTTATTTTTATGTAATTAATTTCTTAATGTCTCAAGTCATTTATTAACAAAATTTATTCAAAATGTTTCATGTTAATATGAATACAGTTTTTGTAAATAAACCTATTTGGATACATGACCTTAACAACAAAGCGAAGAAGAAAAAGTAAACAGCTAAAGAAAGCTACATATTGAATTGTATGGTAAAAGAACATTTTGAATGTACGTACCTTGAAAAATGCAGTTTTATAAAATTTAATATAAGAACACTTGTTAATAACAAATTTGCCACAGTTGCTACCACTTAGTTCCCGATTTTTGACCGATGTTTTAACAGTGTAAGGTGGGGCAATATGATATGTATGGCGCTGTGTTGAGGTTGGTGGCGAGTCGGTGACGCACTGGTTGCTGCGTATTTAATCGTACATTCATGAAGCAATGATACCAACTTTAGATTAGCGCTTTCTTGTACATAAAATATAAATATAAATCGATAAATATAAATGCTTATTTTTAATACAAATGTAAAAGTATAGTCATTATTTAAATAAAAATAAATTGCAATATGTTATGTATATGTATTTAAATATATTGTTTATGTTATGTATAACATGAAATTTAAAAGAAAACATGAAATATATTTATATATATACTAGGAACTGTAACAAAATGAGTTTCAATTTCAAATGAGTTAAACGGTATTATTGGTGCATTGTATATATTTTGATTATGACATGAAAGTCAAATAAATAAAGATATATACGTGCGTGAGTATAGCGTGTATGTGGTCGTGATATCTAAAATCTTTGTTCGAAGATTTTCGTATCTTTGAAATCAATTGATTGCCATATATGTCGGCCATATTTCTAATCGACGTAAAAAATATCATAAAATTAACTATTGTTATTTACTAAAATGGTATCGATAAATTATTGTGAAATCCACGTTTTATTAAAAATATAATCATAACTGGTGAGTGATTATTTTATTTTTTGTAATTATTATAAATATTATTAATGCTAAAATCAGTACATCTAGAATATTTTCTTTAAATGTTTATTTTTTCTTAATAACGTTATTTAATTATATTATTTTGTTTTTTTTTATAAATAAATAAATTTGAGAAGTAACGGGAAATTAAGAGAATTCTTAGAAAATATGCTATTTTTTAACTTGTGATACAGTAAAAAAGACAAACACACGAAGGGAACTATCGATGGATTATCGTATAAGATTGCACAAGAAGAAAAAACAAAAAAAAAGAAAAAGTAAAAAAAACAATTAAAATAAAATGAAAAATAGCTTAAAAGTAACATTATAAGCAATGATGTATTATGCTTTTGTGGGATTATCGCATAAGTTCGGAGGAACAATCAACCAAGCGGCGAGCGTTTCAACTACGCGGACGCCTGAACGCGCGCGAAGACGCACTCACGTTCCTGCGCGCAGTTTCCTTGCAGTTGCGTATTTTTGAATATCGTGACAAAAACTGATGCTGCGCGCATGCAACCGGCTTGCTTTTAATAATCATTTTTAGTTAATAATGAATGATGTGATTTTCTAAACATATTAATCATTTAAATTAAATATTGAATTTTATTAAAATAATCAAAACTGTTATTACATTATATTATTAAATTAAATACATTATTAATCACTAATATTAATAATTAATTAATATACATAATCTTATATTATTAGATGTTTTATTTATTAAAATATATGTAAAAATATATCAAATACCGCTTCAATGTTCCGGTGAATGTTTACAAATGCTAAAATTAGTTACAAGAAATAAAAAGTTAAATTTGATACTTTTATAACTGAAAAGATCTTATAAAGTTATGGTTCAAATATATATATATATATATATATATATATTTATATATTTAATCTTTAAATTTTATATTGTCATTCTGTATTAAAAATTAAACAACACGTTTCTCCGTGTAGAACATATAGAATGTTTAATATGCTATTTTAAATGCGAGCACCATGATAAATCCGCTATTATTGTTATAAAACGTTAAGTTAAAACAAAAGTTACCAGCTAAATTGTCAAAATTACTTCTATTTTACCAATATTATTTTATTTTTTTACTTTAAGTAATTACACATGCTGTTCTTTAATTCGTATTAATAATTTATTGCAGAAAAAAGAAATTGAAATTTGAGTTGCTGATTGTCAATTACGTCATTAACATGTCTAGCGCCAGGAGAGTGAGAAAACATCGCAAAATGCGCCGAGATTCTAATGAAGCAAAAAGTAAAAGTAATAAAGGTAATTTATATGCAATGAATTCATCATTACTTATGTAATGATTTAAAATAATAAAACGAATGTTGCCAAGCTAAAAAAAAGAGATATATTTGTTTCTTTAATTTTAATATTTTGATTACAAAATTATATTTTGTATACGTACTAGTTAAACTTCGTTAATTTTTCTTAGAATGTATATAAAAATTTCAATGATAATTAAGTTCTCTGTATTTTCGGATAATTAAGCTTCTTGTATATGAATTTCGATTAAATTGATCATTTGAAATTTATAAAAACTTGTATATACTTTCATTCATTTCTTAGACATTTTTATATAATTTCGTTCATTTTTTTAGATGAATCTACTACGTTTAATGAAGAATTTAAAACTTTTGCAAATGATGAATTTGATGTAGATAATCTTATACCTAATATTCAAATTATCGAGTCCGATAGTAATAGTGAGAACGAACATTTTCTCTCGTCGCAGAATAGTACAGAGGCGAATCAAGAAACAGAAAAAACTGAAATTATAGCGAATGATCAAATTGAGTCTGATAGTGATGGTGCAGAATATACGGAGGCAAATCAAAAAACAGCTCCGCAAATCTTTGAGATAAATGATGGTATTTTACGTTTTTAATTGAATTATTTTATATGGCTACATACTTTTATGTCACATTTTTAACATTCTAAATTATTTAATATTTAATATTAAATATAATTTATTTCATATATTAAAAATTATTTTATTCATTTTTGTATAGAAAACGTTATTGGAATTGGATTATTTTCGGATATTTCTTCTAATGACTCAGATAATGAACCCATCTTTGTCATTGGTGTAAACGACAAGCAGAATCTTTTAGAAGGAACAATTGATCAGAAACTTCGAAATTGGGCAATAAGAAATATCCGGTCCCAAACCCAAAAATCAATGGATGAATTACTTTTTCTCCTACGAAATGAAGGATATAACAATCTGCCTCTTTCGTCTAAGACTTTATTTAAAACTAAAGGATGTGGTTCTGATTCTCGCGTACTTTTAAATACCAGAAATACATTCGGAGAATATAAATATTTTGGCATTAAATCCAATTTGGAATACATGATTGATCCTAGTGTATTTACTGAGGATACCATAATAATATTAATCAACATAGATGGCGCGAATTTATTTAATGCTAGCAAAGACGGAGCATGGCCCATTTTAGGATTGGTTCATAATGATGGCTATCTCGCGCAACCATTTTTAATTGCCTTATATTATGGCCAAGGAAAACCAGCATCTGTTCACGAATATTTGCACGATTTCATTGAAGAACTAAATATTTTAATAAATAATGGCGTTGTTATAAAAAATGTACATTTTAGATTCAAACTTGCAGCTTTTGTGTGTGATACACCTGCACGCGCGTATATTAAACGTACCAAAGGTCATACTGGCAAATTCGCATGTGAACGTTGCGAATGTTCTGGAACAACTGAAGATAGAAGAACAATATTTAACGATATTAATGCAGCCAAACGAACACATGAATCATTTTGTGCGCAAAGCCAACTGCAACATCACTCTACGAAAGAACGCTCACCTCTTATTAACATAGAAAATTTTAATATTATAGATAACGTCATTCTAGATCCGATGCATTTGTTTTATAATGGCATTGCAAAAACTTTACTAAAGAAAATGTTAAAAGGACCACAAAGTTTATGCCGAATAAATGATAATAAAAAAGCAGAATTGCAACAATTATTAAATGGTATGTCTGCTGACATACCTGTAGAATTCCAAAGAAAGTCGTTTATTTTAGAAGATTTGCCAAATTGGAAAGCCACTCAATTTAGATTCTTTTTATTGTATGCAAGCGGCTTAGTTTTGAAACATATTTTACATGAAAATGTTTATAGTCATTTTTTATTATTATTCACAGCAGTTCGAATCCTAACGAATAAACAAGAAGCTGTCAATAAAGCTGTGCAAGCTCACGAAATGCTACTTAATTTTTTTAGATTAATACCTGATTATTATGGAAAATCTTCACAATCTATCAATTTTCACAATCTTATTCACGTTTCAGATGATATAATAAATATGAATAAATCTTTCGATGAATTTTCCGCTTTTATTTTTGAAAACAGTTTAGGCTTTCTCAAAAAATTGTTGAAGTCTCCCACGAAACCGGTGTCACAAATAGCTCGCCGTATACACGAATTGCGGCAAGGGCCCGATAATTCGAAAAAAAAGTCTTACCCTTTGGTATCACCTGTGCAGAAACAAAAGAATGTACCTACCGTATATATAGAAGAAGTTCAACAAAACAAAATTATTTTCAAGCGAATTGTTTTCAAGGAAATGACATTAACTTCGTCTCATCCAAATAACGTAGTCGTAATAGATAACGGTGAAATTGTAAAAATTAACAAGATATTCATTCGTACAGTTAATCAAATTCCTGATGGCGACATTGTTATTAGAGGAAAGCGATTACGTATTGTAAATGATTCATTTAACTTTCCAGTACCTTCACACGAAATTGGCATTTTTCAAGTTGCAAACATCGCTACAAATAATGAACTTTATAAATTAAAATCTGTTAGTAAAAAATGTATTTATACGGAAATTATTAATAAACGAGTAGTGGTCACTTTATTACATTTTTAATTGTATTAGTATCTAGATTGCGGTTTTATATTTATAAAATTATGTAAACATGTTGAATTATTCACATTCACGTTCTTTAAATAATACAATATTTCTTAATAAATGTATTTATAAAAAAATGAGAAGATATACTTTTTAATTAACTCATTAAACAAATGACAAATGTCATAAAGAACACTCGCCCAGTATTGTTGCCAAAGCAGTATCGGTAACAGTACTAATAAAAAACAAGTATGATTTCAGTACTAGTTTACAATATTTGTAGTACTGATTTACAATAACATTAATAACGTCTATAAATAAAAGTATATTTCATTAAATATATTTAATTGAAACAAAAAATAGAATTTTACAATACAGTTTGGGTAAGAAAAGCAAGATATTCATTTTTTATATATTATATATATTTTTAAATTTTTTCATCTATTAATTATTACTAAATAAAAAAATTTATTAAATTTTGTTTATTGTAAAATATTACTTTTTAAATTTAATAATTTTTTAATATATAACTGAATTATGTAATATTCGGTTTTTAATTTAATAATTTAATAATACTTTTACAATTGTTCAAGTGTATATTTATACTGTATTAAAAAAAAGTGGAAAATTATAAGTATACAGTGACTGTAAAACATCGATCTGCAGTTGTTTATCGTAAATTTTAACATACAAATTTTTGTATTGTCATTTTGATTAGACGTAAAAACGTCGTTGGGCTACGGTGATTTGACTGTAAATATATATCGTTCTTCCTATGTCGTTCCAACGTCGTTTATCGACGTTACTCTACAGTGTTAAACTAATGTAGTGATCCGACGTAATTTCAACGTTATTTTGTTACTGAAATTTAACCGTAAATATGTGACATTGTTTCAACCTCGTCCCAACGTTGTTTATTAACGTTGGTATGCAACATTATACTAACGATATGATTGGACGTAGTTACAACGTCGTTTTTCTACCGTAACTTGACTATCAAGCTTGACGTTGTTCCAGCCTCCTTCCAACGTTGTTTATTAACGTTGGGATAAAACGTTGTTTTAACGATAAGATCGGACGTATTTACAACGACGTTTAACGACGTTGGTATAGAACATTGTACGAACGATGTGTTCTTACATAGTTACAACGTCGTTTTTCCATCGTAACTTGACTATCAAGCATGACGTTGTTCCAAGCTTGTTCCAACGTTGTTTATTAACGTTGAAATATAACGTTGTACTAACAATAGAATTGGACGTAGTAACAACGATGTTTAACGACGTTGGTATAGAACAGTGTACTAACGATGTGTTCTTACGTTGTTACAACGTCGTTTTTCTACCGTAACGTGACTGTAAATGCATGACGTTGTTTCAACCTCGCTTCGACATTGTTTGTCGACGGTGGAATACGACGGTGTACTAATGGTGTTATCCAATATATTTACAACGTCTTTTTGTTATCGTAAATTTACTGTAAATAACTGACGTTGTTCCAACTTGGTTTCAACGTTGTTTAACGACGTTGCAAAACAACGTTCTTTTAATTGTATAACTCTACCTTGTTACAACGTTGTTACAACGTCGATTACTGACAGTCAGAGGATCGACGTCGATACTACGTTGTGCCGGTAGTGAACGTCGAAATTTTCTACATGGGTTAATGTTTGATGTCTGAATTTCTGAAGGTTTGGTTTTGAAATATGCATTTTCTGTCTAGTGTACATCCTTTTCGGCTAAATAGAGGGTTTCTTACAATACAGTTAAGCTGCCAGAATCGAAATTGTA
>JABFPJ010005344.1:0-12329 GCA_022817425.1 Gryon sp. ZL-2020
TTTGAATGATTTATAATTCATAATTATTTGAAAAATAATTATGTTTCAATTATTAGCTTATTAATAATTGTATCAGTTTGTTTTGAAATGGTAAATTGCATATCAATATGTTTAATTTAAAATAAATTTTTTTAATATTTTTCTAAAATCTTCCGTTCATTGTAATAATACAATTAAATACGATTAAATCCGATTGAATACAATTAATTCCAATAAAACATTCAACAAAAAATTGTATTTACATGAAATTTTACAATTATATTCGGGCACAAATGCGATTATATCCAATTAGTTTATTTGAACGGATTTCAATTGAATCTCCGTTACTGATATGTCAAAATATATAACTTTTTGCCCCTAAAATATATTTGTTTATATGTTAACATATTTTTGCATGTAATTTGTAAATATATTTTTATTTTTATTGTTTAAGTAAAGGCGAAAGATTTTGTTGGTATAATAAAATATAGTACAGTATTTACAATAATAAAAATGAACAATATATAAAGTATGAATTTGTTATATATTAATATTATCTATTTATTCATAAAATAAATAATTAGAATTTTTGAATCGCTCATTTATAATGTAATTCAATCATTTGAAAAAACAAGTTTTCTGTGACTCTTTTTATAAAATAATTTATTTAAATATTGTAAAATATGAGTCGTACACTATAATTCTTAAATGTCCATAAAATGTGTTATTTGATTATCATAAATATTTGTATAACAGTTTTTACTGTTATACAAAATCATTCAATGTAAGACAACCATATAAAACTGTTTGAAATAATTATTGATCTTTAATTGCGAATAAATTACTGTACTAATGACTTTATTACTAAACTAATTTATTCTATAATTCTATTGTAGACTATTTATAGGAATCAATTATCAATTAATTATTAATTAATTATGAATTAACTGTACATATTTTTTTAAATAGAAAGATATACAAAAAGTATTCAATATAAAATGTTCTAATAAATCTATATGCATAAATAATAATTTTTATTCACAAAAATGTTATTTACTCAAATGTTTTAGTCAAACGAATTTATTGCAAGGAGATTGAATTTGAAGTAATGTTTAATTTCATTTAATATGCAAGTACAATTTATTAAATTTAATTGTTATTATTATATGATCGAATGTTGCAAATTAAATTAATTAATAATTTAACTTCATTACATCTAATTTACATTATTACTAGAACCGAAATGATGATTAAACTTGTTTAATAATTAATACATTCTGATAATAATTTTGTTTACGTTAATATTAATGAATTCATAATTTTCTATATTATGATAATATTGATTTTATTCAATGTTTTTCAAATAAGACATTATTTTTCATTTATTAAAGTATAGTAACTAATCAATTTTAAATGAAAATGGCGTCTATTTAAACAATTGAACATTTGATTATGAAATACTGATTCATAAAACATGATTATTTCCATTGATGATATAAATCTTTAAACAATTTATTTTTGTGATGAAACTTGTTGTGGAAAACAAGTTGTATTGATGCATACAAATAAAATGTAGAATGCCTGGCTACAAATCGCAAGATATTTTTCAGCAACTTTTCTCTCTTCTTGAAGATGCTTCAAGTCAATGTTTTCTATCTCATTTAGATAATTTCTCGAATTACAGATCAAAATGTAGAGGTCTGTTAAATGATTTTTATTTTTTTGCAAGTAAATCATTTTTTGACAACTTTACGTTAAATATCACCAAATAAATTGAACAATATTTTGTTCCTACAAAATAAGTATGTAAATCCCTGTAAAGATTTATAATTTTGATAAGATTAATTTGAGCAGTTATATACTGTTAATGTATATGTTATTCCGTAATATATTTGCAAAATAAGAATATATTGAGAATATGTTATGAATGTATGATGAATATATCAGGGATGATAAAATTAAACTAAATGTATAATTAAATATTGAATGAATGAATGATGTAAGTAATGTTGTGTAATAACTTACATGGGTCTACCACCAGCAATACGTGTAACAGTATCTAAAATATATGCCGGTATCATATGTACAAAAATGGCCGAAATTCGAAATAAGAAAAGAGTTGGCAGCAATTTCAACGAGGGATACCAAACGGCACTCATTAATGGATAGGTGTGCAAATAAATATCAATTTTATCAGCTACAGATTCCCACTTAAATGGATTGCACGTGCTCGATGTACAATGATAAATCTTCAGCTTTTTGTCACTGTAAATAAGTAAGTAGTGTCAATGAATTTATCGATTTCTCCACAATCGATCATAACAAATCATTTCATTTTAAAGTTCAATTTTAAAATGCATCACAAAACTTGACTTCTCATTTAATTACCACTCTTTGCTTCTATAAAAACAGCTTCATTTAAATAATAAAACAATATTTATTTTGTATATAAATTTACTTTCATTATTATTGCATCATAATAAACGAATCATAAATTATCTTACTGAATTGTGCATCTTCCTGTTCCTTTCTCAAGAAGCAATCAATTTAAATTTTACATTATTTTCAATCAATTTCTTTTTTTTTTTGGTCTTTTTTATTTGTAAATTATTATTGATACATGATTATTTTACCTATCGCGAACGACTGAAAAAGCCGCAGCCAAAAGACTGTTCACAACAATATCCACGGGAATATAATCGTAAATGAGTTCCCTAGCAACGGGTAATCTTCGCACAACGCCTTTGCTGGCTCCCATTAAGAACCCTTGTGGGCCATTTTTAGAAATCGTCCAACCTGGAACGGGTTCCTTCCAAGATCCAGTTACTGTAAAATCCAACAATGTTTACATTTAATCTATTTATTTTGTTTTATTATTATTATACTTATTTTGAAATGAAACATATGCAATTGCGAAAGTAAACAATTTCTGGAGAAAGTATTTCATACTTTTATTTCTTTTTTCACTTGTTTCGAAAGTTAACTTGATTATTTATAGTTGCATTCCAATATTATAATTATATGTATATTAAGCAATTTGAAAAATGGTTAATAAGTTAATAATGATGATTGGAATACAGACTCATCGAAGGGCGAACAATAGTTGCTGGTAGGCCGGAATTGGCGACCTCGTGTTCTGCAAAGTGTTTCGTGAAAGTGTAGGGATTTGGATGTCGGCCGATGATCTTTGGAGTCATTGAAATCACCGCGGCTTCGCTCGATTCTTTGATTAGTTTCAGCAAATCATTAACATCCGATGGCGCCGGATAGAGTTTCTCTTCAACTTCGTACTGAGTCGCATTGACGTATGCACTTGAAACGTGTACAAGAACCTGCAAATTTAACAAAAGCTCATTTTACATCATCCAACAAAGAAGAAATGAATTAATATTACCCTAGCAAAATGAAAAATATATTGCAAATATATATTTAAAAAATGCTCCAAATTTAGCCTTTTTGTATATTCACACTGTGAATATATTAAAAATATATTAATATATTAACAGTAAAAATTTGCATTAAATTTAACGTTTTGCTGGATTAATCATACTTTGGCAAAAATAAACGAATCCGAAAATCAAAAGAAACAGACATTGACTATTTAAATTTCAAATGAAATGTATTCAAATGAGAAACTGAGAAGAAATCTTAACTCGCAAACTATATTCATTTTAGATCCTTGAAACTAATCGTTTTTCTTGTTGATTCTTCTTCATAATAAGAAATTAGTCTCATTTGTGTTGTCTTAAATTTGAATTCAGAAATGGACGTAAAAATGAGTATTTGTATATATATTAAAGAAGAATTTCGCAAAAAGAAGCGATTAAGAGAATAATCATTTTCAACCTCAAGGTTTTTCATCTCATTACAAAGTTGTACGACGCGTCTCGTGCCGAGCAAATTAATGTTGACAGTGGATATCAAATCGGCCTCAAAGTCCAGCGTCGCCGCTGAATGGAATGCTATGTGTACATTGTTTAGCAACATTTCACGATCCGACTCAGACAAACCCAATTTCTCTTCACCGACATCACCGGCTATTGGCATCAACTTTTTTAGCAACTCGCTATTTCCTTGCTCTTTCAACGTCTCAAATACCTGCAAATTTAATCAACTCATTCAGCTTATGCTTAATGTTTATTCATTTTTTAAAAACCAAAAATATATTGCCAATATATTGTTAATGTGTTCTAAATATACAAATTATAATCTCAGTATATTCTTATATTAAACAATATTAAGAATATATTCGCAATATATTTTTCCAATTTTGATTTTTATATAAACTTAAACAAATAATGTTTCGAATGTTTCCATTATTTAGCAATTACAAAGGAATACTATATATATATATATATATAGAAAATGTATATATGTTATTAATAAATGATAAATATACGATATAAAAAATATACGATACATTATTAAGAATATTTGTTGACTCTTTTATACAAAAAATAAAACTCGAAATTGAAATAATTTCGCAATAAAAATGATAAGTTAAGTGGAATTTTATTTTATTTTTAAAATCACTGTAATAGCTTATAGGTTTGTAAATAACTTTCACATACTTTCATTTTCAGTGAATTCTTCAATATACTCTCACTTAGTTCCGCCAATATATTCTTTTATTTTGTATTTAAATATGAAATACAAGTTAATATAATAAAAGTTATTATTTCAAATTGTAATGTTTATTTATGTTTTTTACTCATGTTAAAGTTACACTGTAATGACTGAATTGTTTTAAATTTCGATTGTTGTGTATTTTAATTTATTAATTAATTATATATACGAATATATATATATTATATATTTCATCTAATTTATCGACATCAACTCTGCTAAATGAAAAAAATGATATATTAAAGAAAAAGAATAAAATGAAAAAAAACTTGAATAATAAACAAATAGTAGAACAGATAAAGATAAGCTGTTATATAATTGTTATTAAATACAAAAAATAAGAAAAAAGAAAAAGAAAAAAAAGGATATAAAAAGGTATATAGAAATACCGAATTTTTGGTTAATTCCTCGAGCCTCTCCTGTATATTCTTGCCTTTTTTTGGCCTCATTAACACGTAAATTTGTTTGACGTCACAACATCGAAGCAACTTCTCGATGAGACACGATCCCAAAAATCCCGTTGCGCCGGTTAAAAAGATGTTCTTGTTGTTGAAGAACTGCTTCATCGACGTCATTTTTATCCAATTTTATCAATGAAACTTGTCAAAATGACGATTCTTGTGCGGTTAGATTATTTACTCTGTTAAACAATCAAACAATAAGAATATAATAATAATAATAAAAGCAATAGAAGAATGAAAGGATTTGAATTGATAGAATGGAAGACGTACCGGCGTACGAGTGAAGCGCTTCGTGGCTTGTAAATCAAAAGTGTGTTTTGATGCGGCACAAATCTCCAGCGAACCAAATGATATTCTGTTTCTGCGTAATGACGGACGGTGTGGTGTGATTGTACGCGCGCGTGACGTACTCCGCCGCCGCCGCCTCGTGGCGGCCTGAGGAGTAGGGAGACGAGACAAACTCTTCGTTCACATAGTAAGGCTTCATTCACAATCACTCGCCCAAAAGGATCCAGCCATTTCATTGCCTTATTCACTCACTTGCTACAAGTTACTACAAATTTAGTTACTTTACAAGCAAAGTAAACCTAATTTTCTTATTAAACAAACAAACTAACTAATCAACTAAATAACTAACTAAACTAAACTATCTCTTAAGTTAGTTACTCAAGTTAGACTAAACTAAGTAAAGTAACTCAAGTAACTAAAAACCAACTTAATAATTAGCTAAGCCAACTAAATAAATAATTAATCTACCCACTAAACTGCATTCGCAATTAAATAATCGTTCAAATTCTGTTAAAAATATGAAACTATAAACTAACTAAATGAACTAATTAAACGAACCAACTAAAGTGCATTTACATCTTACGAAACAGAATATTATTCTAACTAAACTCATCAGCTAACTCTAACACTATAACTAAACTATCTAAATAAACTAATACAAATTGGCGTTTGTATTGTAAATGTAATGTAAAAATACACAAAATAAATAAATAAATAGATAGATAGATTAAATTGATTTAAATGATTTCAAGTTACAAGTTATAAAGTTAGTAACTTTGTAAATAAATTGTAACTCAAGTTATAGACAATAATATAATAATTATTATCCAAGTTTGTTATTCAAAGATAAATCAAACATTGTGAATGATGCTTAATTTTGTCGAGTGCGTGAATTGATTGAAAACTTTCATAAAACGCTAAACGAGTATTGAAAATGTCAACATGATTTGACAATTTTGCACTGTTTTTTACATTTGAGATGTAATATTAGATGATTTACTTTTTCAATGCCCTAATATTTATATTCATACTATCTTTATTTCCATAAAATATATCAAAATAAAAATTACTTAAACGTTAATTTCGGGACAAAAATGAATTCAAACAGTTAAAACAAAATGTTTTTTGTCCTTTGATTTAACAAATGTTTATGCAAAAATTAAAATCAGTTTAAGTACTATTTTATTTGAAGTTTACAACTTTGAAAGAGTTAGTATAATAATTTGATTGTTATTAAGTTGAATAAAATTGTCAAGCTTCATTTTGTTTCAAGTTAGTATTGGTACAAAAGACACTGCCATTTAGCGCATGCTTTCTCTGCTCGTTTCTAAGATGTTGCATGAAAGTAAGTCTACATTGTGTATTTAGTGTTTAACTTTCCAAATAACTATTCACTTTTCCGAGTCATCCAAAAGTTCAAAGTCCAAAATGCACATTTTCTCTCACAACTTAATATTTTCACCTCAAATCTATCTCTTTTCAAACATTTCTTTATTATTTTTTCATTCGCTATAATTGACTTTGTGTTAGAATAAATCAATTGAATAATTCATTCAAATTCATCATTATCAACCAAACTTTAATTCAAAATGAAATTTTGAAAAATATTTTTAAAAATTATACAATTATTATTAAGCTAATAATTATAATATAATTATTTTCCAAATTAAAACAATTCAATGAAATTGGACTAAATGTATACTTTAGTCTATTCTTCGAAAAATAAGTTTTACTAGCATTCAAAAGCATTGATTTGTAAACTTGCAATTGAAACAATTTAAATACACATGAAGTGTGCTTTGCTATTTCTAGAAACATGTAATCATTGAAATAAATGCAATCTAATTCTACATTTTGAATTTAGCACAATTCAAATACATATAATTCAAAAATACTTTCACTTGGTGAATATATTATAATTTATTATTAAACCGTTAAATTTGCAATTTTTCAATTCAAAATTGGACCAATTAAATAAAATTTGACACGACAATACGATTTGACAATTTGATACATTTTGCTACAATTCAAAAATTAAATTGTGTATATCAAATAAGACACAAACCCAATTCAATGAATCACATCCTAATTGTGTACTTGGATATTTCATTCATTTTCATTGATTCTTCGCTGCTGCAATATTTAAGATAAAAGTCATATAAAAATACCATAAAATGAGATAAATAAAAAGAAAATAATTGTATAATTAGCCATATGAGAAATCGCACAGTCTATTATTTTGCTATTTTCCATATAAAATGTGATTAATTATATTTATTTATAAATGATGTCAAGGAAATGATATTTGCTTTGAAACTAATATATTATTATATCAATAGAAAGTTGTAAATTATCTACTATTCACACCTTTACATACTTTTAAATTACATATTAGAAGTAATACTTTTTAGTTAGTTTGTATACAATTACATTAAAAAGAAACCTTTTTATCATTTGTGTTTCATAATTGTGATATTTAAACATTGTTTAATGTACTACCTACAGAGGACAACATACTTTCACTACGCTTTTTCAAAGCATTTCGAATTTTGGATACAAAAATTGGATAATCAGATTGATCAGAATTATAAGCAAGCTGACACTTAATTTATGTGATTTAGTCATCTTTGTATGTTAATATGCTGACAAACGCGAGTTACAACATACTTCATTTTTCTGCTAATTACTGCGAAGCAATTTAAAAGTAAGATTTACAGTGTGAATTTAATGATTTAGCTTTCGAATTATACTTTCTGATGATGGATTCAAAATAGTGAGTCAAATTTTGATTTGGAAATACAACGCAAAAAGTGTCAAATTTAAAGTAAAAGTTATTAAACAACTTCAAAAATTGCATTATATATATCATTCAAATGGCGCTTCTTAATAACTCGCAATGATCAAAGTGAAAATATGCATTTGAAGGAGCATTTGTATTTATTTATGTATACATACATGGTAGCACATGCTATAGCATGTTGTTACTCAGTTTACATAATGCTTTAAACAAATTCAAAAAGAGAAAAAAACAATAACATTTCAGAATGAAATTTAAGTTTGAGATTTAAAATATGAGGTGGATTTGTTCTAGATTTGTTCAAAATTGTACAAATAATCAATGGTATATTCAATTTAATGTATAATTCAGTATTATTTTAGGTGCGCTGTTACACAAACTTTGTTTTGTAAAAGTAGCAACTTTGTCCTACAATCTCACGAAATGTTGTATCTGTGGTAGATAGTAAACACAAGTCGAGTTTAAATTTGATGAATTGCATTTTCTTCATTTTTCGTTCAGTTTTGTCGAAAAACCGTTTAAATGTCAACGAATTAATTAAGTTCAAATAAACTTGATTATACAAAATTTCACATTTTCATGCTTTTCCAATATCACTATTTGAATTCGTACATTTTTTCCAAATAATAGAGGTTCTAGATATAATGGGTTTTGTTACAAAAAATTATATTCATCCAAACGAATCATATTATTTATTATATACATTTATTTTCAATTAAAAACAAAGACATTTCACAAAAATAAGTTTTTTTAAAATACTGTTAACAATTGTATATAATCCTTATATACAACAGATTGAATAAAAGTAACAACGTGCATTATTTTCAGAATGCCTTTATATAGTTTGACTTGCATAAAATTTGAGCAATATATATATATATATATATATGTTGAAATGTATACAAAACGAAATGAGTAAATAAATGTATTTTGGAAAGAAATGTTTATACAAGGACGAGAATGGATGTCCAATCCATTTGGCAGGTTATTTATTATATGGAATCGAATTGAATGGCTTTAACCCCTAGGTATAGGGTGGCTATAGTGAGTCGATTCTAGGGGTGGCGAGTGTGTCGGCGTTGTCGGCCCTGCTCGGATTTGGCAGTTGCCCCAAGATGGCGGACTCGGTTGGCGTGCGACGGGCACGACGAGCTGACGAGCGCGAATCTCGCGACAAAATTGGATTTCTGTGTTAAGCCGTTCGTGGTCGGCGTGTCGGGCTGCCGCGCTCCCGTCACCCCGTCGAACGCTGCAGTCGCTATCGCGAGGTATGTCGTTATTTTTTGGCGCCCAATCAATGCTGTAACCGCCGCTCACTGGCCCCCCACAGTTTCCACGCACCGCGCCGAGTGTGCCTAGCAAAGCCGCGCCTACACACGCATGTTGTATCCCCCGAATCCCCGCAATCACACGTCTTCTTTTTTCTTCTTCTCATCTCATTTTACCCAACTGCTCAGACTCAGAACAAACGTCCCCTCACACATTTACAATCCACGATTTTGCCAAACAACAGCTTTCTTGCAACAAAACAAATTGTTCATCCAATGTGCTTATTTATTACAACCAACCATCTTCCCCAGAACCTCACTTTTCTCTCTCCCTCCCGTTTCTTTAAGTATTCCAACTGTTGGCCCAAAATCGATGTGTTTGATTAGCTCGCTTCAACAGAATCCCTCATTGTGATTGACTTTTTGTCTTTTGTCTTTGTTTCAAGTGTTACCCTCATCTCAAATTCTCAACGTGCTTTCTGGAATTAACCACCGTTAAATAGTCTGCTTCTCATTTAGTTCCGTTTCGTTCGTTTTTATGATTAAAAAAAAAGAAGAAATTGTTTTCATTCCTAATTAGTTGATGGTTAAGAGTGGATTTAACTCTTGGTGCCGGTCGAGCCGATCGGACTCAACCCAAAAGGAGTGTCACGCAATGGCAAGAAAGTTCATTTCGCCTCGCTTGAGTCAGTTCCTTTGAATGGACAATTTCAGTTGAATCGATTAACGCCCGATTTAGCGCCATTTTTTTTTTCTTTCGACCCTTTTGTTTGTCCTTTGTCTTTGATTTCGTTCATGCTTTCTTCGAGTAATGGGCTTTTTTGAAAAAAGACAATTTTACGCGTGAGGCTGCTGCTGCTGCTGCTTTCGAGTTTGTCGATAATAGGCAAACCTGCACGTACGGCATCTGTGCATTGCCCCTGCAACTTGGTACTCGGATAGACTCGGCCGCTCGGCCCGTTGCCGTCTTACGGGGGCAATCCAGATTCGACTTTAGGACAGATTGCGCAATTTACTTCTTTTAGTTTGCATTGTGTATTATTTATTATTCTAATTATTATTACCTAAGTTCATTACTTGTAAAGTATTCTTTTATATTGACTCATTACCCTGGTTAAAGTCAAATAGACAATCGTTCAACTTATTATAATCTCAACAACCGGAACCATATTCAATCATATTAACAGTTCCAAACAATTTCATTGCAAATTTAATGCATTTTTCATTGATACTTACAATATTAATCAAATTCATATCCAAATTGTTTACTTTTGTTATCAATTGTATTACATCATATATCAATGAGTTTGCCTTTAATTTAAATATTGAAGAAATGGCATTTAGTGTGAAAATTAATTATCCTACAATTTATGTACAAATAATTTGACGCATTTTCTATTTCACTTTAACCAGATTTTTTTGTTCATTTCGAGTTAATTGTATATAGTTATGCCTTTTGTCATTGCTATTGTACATGTTTGCGCTAACTTTTGCATACCAATTTTGTTTTCCACTGAATGTAACCTATATCTGTTATGTGTAATAGATTGAATAAAGAACAATGAAATCCTTTTAGTTTGTATGCATTTTTTATTTAATCAACCAGACTTGTTTGTAATTGTACATAATAATCTTACGATCACGAAAATATAGAATATACAAAAATATAACAAAAATATATAATGTATACATAATTATATTTTATATTTTCGTATACCTTTGTTTTATATAGAACATATACATATCCGTAGAAATGATTGAGTAATCCTTTTGCTCCTGTTAATATAGCCGTTTATGAGAGTGTTTTAGTAACTTAGCGTGGTGTGGAATGATTTTAGAATGATGTAATCAATTATTCAGACATTCGATATTTTAATGTTTGTTCATTGTGGAACGGCGATTCAAATATTTAAATGTGTGAATTTTGATTAGAAAAAAAAGATAATCTTTAGTAATGTTCAGATGTTGGAATTAATGAATAAATAATCAAAGTGACGTTCGACTTTGGACCAGACTTTGGACCAGAAGGACCTGCAAATAGAATTAGAAACAAGATAGAAGAAGAAAATACTGCTTTACTGATTTTTGCCACTTTTTTATCTACATTTGAAAGCAATTTTAAGAAAATATGTTTTGCGTTGATTTAAACACTATTTATACATTGTATTGTATAAACAATTGCATTTAACGTGACATTGTGAAATACACGAAAATGGATTACTTTTTTATGTGCACTTTTAATTGTCGTTCTAACAATTAAGTGATTGATAAAACTAGTTCGATATCGAAATGATTCAAAATTGCAAATATAACGACGTTATGCAAATATTTTAAAAACCTTAGAAAAACGAAAAACAAATATACAGTATTATATATATTTTTGTATTTTATTCATATATCTGCATATATCTTCATAATTAATTCATGACATATTTTTAATATAACTTTACTTTTATTTTTACAAACCATTTATAAATTTGAGATGTTATCGTTAATATAGCTGTTTATGGAATTTTCGATATACAGCATTGTTGACATGATAAAATCAATTCTGATTGGTCGTCTTAAGATGGTTATTGAAGTCTGCTACACCGGAGTTAGTGTTTTTTTTATTTTTAAATTATTTAATAATGTATTAAGAATTAAAACATATACTGTTTCATTCTTTAGTTCTGCGAGAATTATATGATCAAAGAAAAAATATTTTTTTAAGTAAACTTTTGGCTCCACAACTTCCCCCTTTTTTTCTGTTCTCTTCAATTTGTAAACAAAACGGGGCAAGTTGTGGAGCCGAAAGTTTACTTAAACAATTATTTTTTCTTCGATCATATAATTCTCGCAGAACTAAAGAATGAAACAGTATATGTTTTAATTCTTAATACATTATTAAACAATTTAAAAATAAAAAGA
>JABFPJ010005345.1:0-12329 GCA_022817425.1 Gryon sp. ZL-2020
TTTGTTTTGTTTGTTTTGTTTGTTTTGTTTGTTTTGTTTGTTTTGTTTGTTTTGTTTGTTTTGTTTGTTTTGTTTGTTTTGTTTGTTTTGTTTGTTTTGTTTGTTTTGTTTTTGTTTTAATTCTGTTTTGTATGTTTTGTCAATCACTTACCGAATTTTAAATATATATAAAAATGAATCTGTTCAACATATTAAAAAATATTAATTTATAGATATTAATTAAAACTAACAAAATTAATAAAATAAAGGCACAAGTTTTCTTCTACAACCATGAAAAAAGCTAATTTTTAATTAATTAAAAATTAAAAAATTAAATGAATAAAAGGATATTTTCTGATGTAAAACTCTTGGCTTGTGAAAGCACTGCTCATTCTATTGTAACTTTGTTATAACAAATTCTAATATCATATTTGAATGTTATTTTATTTTTCATTTCTATAATATTATGAATTTCTCCATTTCATATGTATATATATATATATTTCAAAAATGGAGATTCCAATTCTAAATGTTTGCTAGAATAGTTTTTGATTCGAGCGTATTGATTTGTTATAGAAAAATGAGTTCGTTTGTAAGCTACGTGTTTATTTTAGCTAATAGAAGTAAATTCAACTGAAAATTGTATTTAAATGTACACGGCATACATCAAAGAAGTGTTTCCATTTTTTGTATGTTTATTTACAGTTTTTCACAATGATACATCGCTGATAGAAATTCTTTATTAATGAATTGTGCGAATAAAACAATAGTAAAAAGGAACAAAATTACGGCAAAACTTTGTAAATTGATGAATTCTTTTACGACAAGATTTTGATTAAAAATCCGCTTTTTGTCAAAAGAAATTGTTTCTATTAATCACAAATTACTTCCTTTTCGTTTGAATATCTTATTTTTATGTATAAAATGTAAAATCCTCGTAAAGAAATTTCTGTGTATTTCTTTGTATTTTTAATATATTAATTTTTGTTTGTGACGCAATGTGATTTCTTACGTTAATTTCTTTCTTCAACGTTATTTTAATTAGTTCTTTCATTCTAATTTTTTTACTAATTTTAGTGTAATTATTTTTGTTAATTTTAATACTTTTTATAGTTTCGTTAATTTTATTACTTTTTTAGTTTTTTAAATTCTGTTACATTTCTTAGCTTTTGTAATTTTTTTATTTTATTATTTTTATTATTTTTGTTGCTCTTTTTATTATTTCTTTTATTTTTGCAAATTTGTTAATTAATTTGATATTAAAATTTAAATTCTTTTGAAACAAGATTTTAATACAAAATCCGCTGTTTGTCAAAGAAATTGATTTTATTAATCACAAATTACTTCCTTTTTCACGTGAATAACTTATTTTTATGTATTAAAATATAAAATGCTCGCAAAGAAATCTTTGTCATTATCTTTTGCATTAAATTAAATTTCCTTTTCGACGCAACATAATCTTTCATTTATTTAAAGATAAATTATATTCCATTACAAATGTAAGTATAATATTCCGAAGAGATTTTTTAACAATCAGCGAGTATTTATAAGAAGCGTGTGTTTCTTGTTTACTGAGAATGGAGAAATAAGAAAAAAAATAAGAGAAAGAAAAAAAGCTGGAACAGAGGCTGATTTGGTTTAGTTTTTACATCTTTACAAGTTACAAGTAATTGGATGGATCAATGCAGTGGAAAAAGTTGATGAACTTGAAGGATTTTACTTTTTTTCATTCATGTTAATTCTTCGCTTCTTCTTCTCTTCTTTTATTTTAAACACAAAATAAGGGCAAAAAACAAACATTAGAATCGAAAATGAAACATTGAAAAGTATTTTCTAGTTTTTCGTCCAGTTTTTGTTACCTCCATTTTTATTCTTTTTCTATAATTTTCAATTCGCGATTTATGCAAATTTTGGGATTTTGAAATTAACGAGAAAATAGATTAAACAAACAAAAATGTTTCTTTCCTTAGTTTTATATAAATTTTGATACTATTTTTAGTTTCGTTAATTTTGTTAGTATTGCAAATCTTAGTAATGTTGTTAGCTTTTTAATTTTATTACTTTTTTAGTTTTGTTGCTTTTTCAGTTTAAAAAAAAATGTATTTTTTCACTTAATTATCAATTTTTTTTAAATTTTGTAAATATTCTTACTTTTTATAGTTTTTTAAAACATTTTCCAACTTTATTTAAATTTTCGAAATCTTGTAGTTTTCTTAATTTTATTAATTGTGTCAGCGTTTTAAATTTTAATACTGTCGTTAGTTTTTTAATTTGATTACTTTTTTTAGTTTTGTTAATTTTGTTACTTTACTTAGTTTTTTTATTTTTGCTGTAAACAAAATTATTTTGTTTAATTTTATACTTACTTTTTTCAGTTTTTTACGTTTTGTTAGTTTTTTTTTAATTTTCTTAATATTTTTACTTTTTATAGTTTTTTAAAAACATTTTCCAACTTTCTTTAAATTTTCTTTTTTTTCATTTTTCTTAGCTGTATTAATTTCTTTTATTATTTATTTTTTTAGTCTTTACAATTTTAATATTGTCGTTAGCTTCTTAATTTCATGACTTTTTTTAATTTTGTTACTTCTCTTAGTTTCCTTACTTTTTTACTTAAAACAATTTTTTAAATTTTTGTTTAATTTCATTACTTTTTACAGTTTTTTACGTTTTGTCACTTTAATTAGTTTTGTTACTTTTGTTATTTAAAAAAATTTTCTTAATATTCTTACTGTTTATAATTTCTTAAAACTTTCAAACTTCCTTTAAATTTTCTATGTTTCAAAATTTTTTTTAGCTTCATTAATTTTATCATTCTTTTAAATCCCATTACTTTTTTTTTCTAATTTAGTTTTGAAAAAATAATTTCTACACTTCTTCCCAACAATAATTGCGGATCTAACAATGCCGAACATTACCAAGGCCATTTTCAAAAATGGTTTTCCATTTCCAAACTTGCGCCAATAAAATGCTCCACTCGACGAAAGTAATCCTTCGAAAATTTGCGCCAAACGCTTTTGGCTCTCGTCGCGGCGTAAATAACATTATGCTTATTACGAATTTATGCGAGGGACTCACATTGCATTTGCCATTGTGCTTTTCTTTGATTTTCCCTCTGCTCGTTATAATTACAAGCGTTTCCGTTGCACCAATTTTCCTCTGCTCCTTTTCGTTTTGCCTCAGAGACGAGCGACGTCGCTTTTTCTTCGTCGTTTTTTTTGGTCTTCTTCTTCTCGATCAAGTGCAATTAGAAGCCGAGTATTAAAGTGGGAAACACGTTAAAAAAAGGAAAAAAAAACAGGAAAAAAGAACAAAAAAAAAAAGACAACGAATTCTTTAAAGTTTTCCGTCTGCCAACTCACGCGCAACAATCGTCATCCGTTTATACGCCGACAATGCGTCAAACTTTTCAGTTAGCACTACGTATGCCACAATTCGTGGGTGTGTGGGGCATATTTGCTCGGCTGCATCTTGACGCGTCACGAGAAAAGACTTGGAAATTTATTCGCCCGACAAATTTCCGTCACTTCCTTTTCTCCTCATTTGAATTTTTGTACGCTCAAAAATCCGCCAACTTTCGTCTGATTTTGTACTTTAGGATGATTGACCGATTCAAGGCGCGAAATCACGTGATACTTTCAAAGACTATGCTGCTTTGTCAAATTAAAAAAAAAAAAATGCAATTTTGTAAATGTTAAGATAATTACTTTTTTTAAAACAATCTAAAGTTTTTCTCATTTTTGTACACTGAAAAAATTAATATTGAAAATTTACTTCAAATTACCATAATTTTAGGTTATTGAGAGAAAAGTAATTTTTAAGATCGTATTTTTATATTTAATTTGATTATATGATGTAATATACATGGCGTTTTCTCTCCCGAGGGAGGAAAAGTAACTTTCTATCCCTTCATTCTATCCCTAGGGAGGGAAAGTAATCTTCCATTGCGTCATTTAAGAGATGATACTAAATACTTTTCTTCCCGAGGGAGAAAAAGTAGTATTCCATTTCGTCATTTTAGAGATGAAAATACTTTTTCTCGTTCAATACGTCATTTAAGGGATGAAAATACTTTTTTTCCCGAGGGAGAGAAAGTGGTATTCCATTACGTCATTTAAGGGATGAAAATACTTTTTCTCCCGAGGGAGAGAATGTAATATTTCATTCCGTTATTTAAGGAATGATAATACTTTTTCTCCCGAGGGAGGAAAAGTGCCACTTTCGTCCCACTTTTGAGGAAAGAAAAGATGTGTTTTCGACATGTGAGAAAAAGTATTTTTATCACTTTAGTGGTGTTATAAAAAATCACTTTCTCTTCTTAGGGTGGAAACTTTCATAGGATTCAGATTTGTTCTCCGAGAAAGTACCACTTTTATTTCACTTCTTGGCAAAGATTAGTATATTTCACAACTAGGGAGAAAAGTTCTTTTCTGACCTGAAAAGTTTGGTGAAATGATCTCATTTTCCCTCCCTAGGGACGAAAAATAATTATTTTTTCCCTCCTTTCATCCCTAGGGAGGTAAAGTAAACTTTCATTAAATAAATTATTTTTATATTTATATTATTTTTATATTATATTTATTATTATTTTTATTGATAAAAATACTTTGCATCCCTCGGGAGAGAAAGTGCCACTTTCCTCCCACTTTTGAGGGAAGAAAAGTTGAGTTTTTGAGGCACTTGTGGGAAAAAATACTTTATAAACTAAAATCCTGTTTTTTAGTTTATAAAGTATTGACTATATTTTTACAAAGATTTGACTATACTTTTTTCTTTAGTTTCGAAATAAAAACTATTATATAATGAAAGCAATGATTTAAATAGATACAATAATGATTTAAATATTAACTTCAATAGTCAAAACACTCATCAAACAATCAATGTAACCATCTATTTTTCTAAGTGTACAGCTTTTAATGTTTTCATTTTGTTTCTTTTTTATAAGTTTGTAATTCTATTTTGCAAGTATCGTTGATCAAAGCCGTATTAAGAACGGTAACTATATGGATTTTAATAGCCTTTCAAGCATTACTTTTACAATCAATGGGCATTTTCACATGTAATAGTTTAATTTAAAGAGTGAAAAACAGTTTTGTTCATTTTAACTTGCGTTACTTTTATAAATCGAATTGTCTTCACTTGCTGTTTGTTACTTTTTTTCGTTTGTTTTTTTGTAAATTGTTGTTTTCATTTTTATGCTGCATTTAAATATTATTAGTTTAAAATCAATTTGAATATTTTTGACGGCAAAATAACAAAGAACAAATTGATTAGATCAAAAAACCGATATGCAATACAAATAACGTGATTAGTTAGGTTCGTTTATTAAACGATATAATACAATTATAGGAAATTTCTACTGTAGAGACAGAATGAGACAGTTGCGGGAGTTGTCGAAAAAAGCCCGAACGTTGATATATATAATTTCCAATTAAATTATTTCCGTTTTTGTCCAATAGTATTATATTAACAAATAAATCGTATTTCACAAACATTATGCAAAAGTGCATATTTTCAAATGAAATCACTTTTCAGACAACTTTTTCGAAGGTTTTTTTATTTCAAAAATTACAATTATTTAAACTATTAATTTTGTAATTTTATTTTTCCATTTTTTTATAAGTTTATTAAAAAAGTTTTTTATTCATATTTTTTTATGTGTTTTCTTAATTTTACTTTTCTTTTATATGATGTAATCTTAACCTATAAAATTATTAATTATTAAAAAATTACATTTAGTTTAAGAATATATTTGTGTAAAAAAGGCGGAATCAATTGAGCTGAGGAAATTAATAAATAAGGAAATTTCTCATCCCAAGTTCATTCAAAATTACTTGCTGTTTCAATCGAAATAACATTCACTTTATATTAATTGTTTTTATTGGAATTTTCAATTGCGATCAAATCGAAATTAAAGGCCGACGAATGATTATAAGTTAAGGATAAAAAATTGTGGTTTTTATGATTCGCAAACTCGGCGAATTTAGTTTTACAAGTACTCACGACGAAGATACAATTTTATAATTAGAGCGGGTTTTATTTTGTAATCTGAAGTCATTCTTAATAAATATTTTAATAATTTTGTATTAAAAATTAATATGGAAACTTAAAGTGTAGAGATTTTTAAAAAAGGAGCAAATTAAAAATAAGATAAAGTATTTCTGAAGTATATGCAAAAATATATATGAAATATATGCATTTATATTATCGGCAAAAGTTGATTATTTTATACATATTTGAAATATATTTCTGGAATATATTTTTAAAAATAAAACTAGAAATATATGTACAAAAAAATATTATATATAAAAAATAAATTTGAAATATATTTTTGAAATATTTTCGTAGAAATTTAATTAGAAATATATTTTCAAAAATTATATTATATGTAAAAATATATTTAAAATATATTTTTAAATATCTTTTAGTTGCAAAAACTTACAAATTTGATATATTTTTGAAATATATTTCTGAAATATATTAACAGAAAAAATATTATATGTAAAAATATATTTGAAATATATTTTTAAATATGTTTTCGTAGCAAAAAGTTATATTTTTTAAATAAATTTATTAAATTTGTAAAATATATTTGTACAAATATAACTGTCCATATAATATTATTTGCAAAAATAATATTATATGGACAAAATAAATTTGAAATACATTTCTAAAAATGTAACTAGAAATATATTTGCAAAAGTTATATTATATGTAAAAATTAAATTTGAAATATATTTTCAATATCTTTTAGTTGCAAAAACTTACAAATTTGATATATTTTTGAAATATATTTCTGAAATATATTAACAGAAAAAATATTATATGTAAAAATATATTTGAAATATATTTTTAAATATGTTTTCGTCGCAAAAAGTTATATATTTTAAATAATTTTAATAAATTGCTAAAATATATTTGTACAAATATAACTAAAAAAATATTTGCAAAAATAATATTATATTTAAAAAATAAGTTTGAAATATATTTTAACAAAACTTACATATTTGATATATATTTGGAATATATTTCTGAAACATATTTGTACAAGCATAATTGGAAATATATTTGCAAGAATAATATTACATGCAAAAAATATATTTGAAATATATTTTTAAATACGTTTTAGTTGTAAAAACTTAAATATTTGAAATACCTTTTTTCGTACTGAAAAAGTTGTTCTTCTTTTAAAAGAAACAATAAACATCCATTCTCTAAACGTTTTAAAATCACATTTCTCCAAGTGTACTTACATAATAATACAATTTGTCTCCAAAACTATTCACGCAACATTTCAAATATAAGTTTAATTGCATTAATAAATGCAGCGCTAATTACTGTAACCCAATATTTGCAAATGATGTCGAATGAAAATGATTAATCGTCGTTAATAACAATTTAAGTGTCATTTTACTTTGTCGCGTAAAACGACACTTGAATTGCAACGAAGGTCGAATTGGATTCGAACGAAAACGTTAATAGTTGGCTGCGCGCGTTTGCAAAATAGATTTAATTATTTGTCGATACGTTTCGAAAAAAATTAGACCGAGCTTGCTAAAAGATCTAATTATCGACTACGCCGATAATGGTTAACACAATTGCCATAAAGTGGACGAATTTTGTTTGCTACCTAAAAAAAAAAAAAAAAAAAAAAAAAAAAAAAAAAAAAAAAAAATGCGAAAAAAAACAACGTTAAGTATCGGATAAAATGATTTCATTTCTAAAAACGTTTTGGCAATGGAACCAAAAATAACGTCAAAACAAGAGCAAATTTGTTCTTTTTTTTTAAATAATAGGGAAAGATTCAGAGATGGAAAACGAAAAGCAGACTTTGGGCTGACATCGGAAACAAGTTCGCCGTTCATCTGCTTCGGCCCCCCTCCCCCCGCGGGAGGGGGAATTGAGGGAGCAAGGGGGGGGGGAAGGAGGATCGGGCCGGAAGTGCCCGGATATGAGTTTCCGTCGCGGACAATTTGCCGCGCGAAATTGAATGATCGACTCCGATAAGCGAGGCGACGCCGACAAGTTACGCTCAAATCACGCCGTCACTCGGGTCACCCGACACAGGCGCCACAGGGAGAAATCATTATTACGACAAATATCATAATTTACGCGCTTAACTTCGTTGTGATAATAAAAAGAGAAAACAGTGAAAAGAATGGATGGAGAAACAAAAAATTTGCCATAATCGGGTATTTGCTTTGACTTTTGATGGACTTTTGTCTTTGTGAATGTAATCGGGGAGGTTGAAAGGGTTTGGGTTTGATTGCGGGAAATTGAAGATATTTTTTAATCAATTAAAAAATAATTGATTGAAATGGGTTTTTGGAAAGATTAATGTGGTCGAAAATATATTTTTAAAATATATGTACAATATATTTTTCTGAACAAAAAATATATTTGCGGCAATAAATTGTATAAGTGGCATATATTTTTATATATTTTGTATACGTAAAACTGCAATGAATTGTAATAGTTCGATTATGAATTGTATAATTTCAAATATATTTTGAAAAATACATTTTCGTACATGTGGGCTGTCTGCATAGTCATTTTGAAAAAAGATTTTTTTTAAATGTGTAAAGTATAAATAATTAATGTTTTGAATTTTTGTTTGAAAAGAGCTAATTTTATTGTTTTTTTTTTTAAGTAATAAATTTTTTCTTTTTCAGTTACGTGAAAGTAAATTTCGGATTCATATGTAAGATTTGTAAATATTAAATTTAATATATTTTAAACTAAATATACATATTACACAATGGTATGTCATTTTACAGTAATTTTGCTTTAAAAAGGTATAAAAATATATCTTTATATTGTAAATTTGGTCATACTTGACTATACCCGAATGGAAAAAAATATATTTTTACAAATGTATAACTTAAATTGCCGCATAAAATATATTTTATATATATTTTTTATATGTAGAATATATGTTCCATGTATATTTGCATATATTCACACATATATTTTTACATATATTTTTAAAAAATATACGTAAATATATATTAAATACATAACTTTTGCCGAAAATTTTATATATTTCACATATATTTCTGGATATATTTGACAATATATTTTTTCCCTCCAGATACGAAGTAAAAAGTATTTGTCCCATTTTCTGAAATTCAGCGTATCTTTTCTTAATTTAGATAGTTTCTATTTTATGAATATTTTTTACTTAATATAATATAAGATTATTTTTAGTGAAATTTAGTAAATTTTAATATAATTTCGAAATATTCTCCATATATTTATAATAGATTCATAATATATTCATGTTTATATATTAAGATATATTTATAAAATATATCTTAATATATTATATTTAATGTATTTTATATATTGTTAATATAGAGATATATTCTTATTACATTCTCATTATATTTTAAATATATTTTTAAAATAAAAACATACTCAAAATATAGTAGCAATATATTGACAATTTAATACCCCCTATCAAAACGAAAACTATATTGTGAATATATTGTTAATATATTCTTAATACATTCTTAATATATTTTTAATATATCCTTAATATATTTTTAATATATTTTTAATATATTTTTAATATATTCTTAATATATTCTTATTATATTCTTAATATATTCTTAATATAATTTGAATGTATTCTTAATATATTTTTTATACATTCTGAATACATTCTTAATATATTTTTAATATATTTTTTAATATAGAAACATATTCTAAATATATTAAAAATATATTCACGATATAATGCCCAGAAAGTAAATTTGGATCATTTTTTTAAATATATCAAAAATATAGTATAAATATATTGACAATATATTAAAAATACATTATGATTGTATTATGAATATATTAAGAATATATTAAGAATATATTAAGAATATATTATGAATATATTCTTAATATATTTTTATTAAGAAAAAGTATATCCAGCATATATTAACAATATATTCGCAATATATTTTTCGTTTTGCTAGGGCAAAAAAGGAAAATTTGCTGCATTTTTTAAATATATCATAAATATATTGAAAATATATTAATATTGAAATATTTTCAATATAATATATTGAAAAAAATGAATTGAGAAAAATGAATATATTAAGAATATATTAATAACATATTATGAATATAATAAGAATATATTTTGATAATCAAAAAATCTTCTTCAGATTTGCAGAATATATTAACAATATATTCGCAATATATTTTTCATTTTACTAAGGTAGCACCATATATCGTGAATATACTATTCACATACACTAATATCCTCGCAATATATAATTTTGCTTCAAAATCATCAAGCACCTTAAAATACTTAAAAATCAAGATTAACTTAACAGGTTTGCAATTTTCCCAATTAACTAACTGCAATTAAGAAAGCCAACTTTATTACAGCGCGATAAAAATACGCTGTAATGATAAAGTTCAAATTGATCGTTTGAAATTCGATTTGGAATTGATTTGCTGGTGTAATTCGGTGGCTGTTCTCCCATTATGTACAAGTTGACGTTGCTTCGTATGCCACATACACATGCAGCCGATTCACGCGTCCCTCGTCATAACTTTCCCCACATTTGGTATGGACTCCTTAAATTCGTGTGTCCGCGGGCGTAATAACGGACGGGCATATATATAGTGTGTCGCGCGACTGTGATTACGTCCACGCATGCATGTAAACGGAACAATCAGTTGAGTTTTAGAAACAAAATATTGAAGATGAGGGGAAGATACATTTCCTGTTTTCGTGTAACTTCCGCTTTGCGCTTTCAATGAATTTTGCATTGCATCAAAGTACTTTTCTATTAGTTAGAAAACATATTTAATTCAATTATAAAATAAAATGGGATTAATTAAAAAGTAGTATCACAAAAAAAAAAAGAGAGAGAAAGGTCCGATAAAAAATTGTTGTTTGATAAAAGTTAATTGCAAAATTCAGTTTGGAAAATAAATTAATGGCTTAATGCGCAGTTGTAAAAGAATTGTGATTGTGCTAATGAATGGAATTTTCGTTTGTAAAATGGACTAAATATCGTACGGGGTACGGTAGATCATTTAAATATAATTACAGACGCATTTTAACGTCGTAAAATATCAATTAAATTCGGCATTTTATGCGCGAGCTTTTGTTTTCTGTCATGTAAATTATTGTCGTGAACTTATTACTGTTCATAAAATCGTGCGTTTGTTATACTTTTGAAGCTAATTTTTCGTTATGAACAAAAAAAAATTATTATCATGTTTTATGGATGTAACTTGTTAGAGATAAGTATGATTTAAATGAAGATCTAAAAGTTTAATATTTCAAAAATATTATTGAAATCAATCAAATTTAAAGTTTTTTTTTGAATTTGAGGAGATTTAAAGGAGGTTAAAAAAAACCAAAATTCAATTTTCCAAATTCTATGGAGTTCCGAATTGGAATTCAATGCAAATCAATGAAATTCCAAATTCCACTCTTTAATGATTTATTTCGTTGCTTGTATTTCGAATTCCATTTTCCGAAAGCTGTATATGTTACATCAACATTTATTGGTGGATTAACAATTTAGAATTTATTGCGAACATGTTATTCAAGCAATATCCTACATATTAATAGAGTAATTGTAGTTATTGTATTATTGTAGTGTGTTAGTATTTCTTGATATGATATACGGTACTTAAATTGCGTTTTCATGTAAGTTTTTATTTTTATTTCTGGAATCTTTGATTTGGAAGTAAAATTTGAATATTTGGTAGAGTTATAATTTATACGCATATTTTAAAACAAAACTTAAGATCATAATTTGAAAACGTAATGTAAAAACATAACCTAAAAGTATAATCTCAAAACATAACCTAAAAATAAAATCTAAAATATGTAACCTAAAACCGTAACTTAAAACATATTGCCACAATTAATATATAAATTATATATACTTTTGATAAAAAAACTCAAAATATATATTTTATGTAGATTCGAAATATATAAAAAACATAAAAATTATATACAATATATATATGTATATATAATTTCTCTAGATTATGTATTTATATTCATTATTCTCCTGACACCAATGAAGTCTCTCAAATTTTCTGTTCATTAATGAAACTATATATAATATATAAAACAAATTAAGTTTCATCGGATTTGATATAATTTAAAACATAACCTAAAAATATAATCTAAAAATATAATTAATAAACATAAAATAAAAATATAACCTAAAAATATAACCCAAAAATACGACCTAAAAATGTAATTGTTAATAATAAAGAGGATAAATACAATGTTGTTCCTCTATCAATTTTTATATGTTAATTTTTCTCCCAAATAAAAATTCTTGTATGTTGACGTTTCGAAATAATTTTATTTCCTCATCAGA
>JABFPJ010005346.1:0-12328 GCA_022817425.1 Gryon sp. ZL-2020
TGAGTCTTATGGGAGTTTGCCACTTTTGATGATTTAAAATATGATCCCACGTTCAGAATTGCTTGGAATTTTAATATGTTTAAATAAAACTCATAGAAAATAGGTGTGCAAAATTTCAAAGAAATTTTCTCATTGGATTTAACGTAATTGAATTATATTGAAAGCAACGCAGTGAAAATTTGAACAAAAAAGCACATTTTTACTTGTAATTAATAGAAAATAAGTTAAAAGTAAATATTACATTAAAAATTAAAGAATAAATACATTTTTTTATCTATTTATTTATATTTTTTGAGAAAATAATTTCAGTTTTTATGTTCTGTCTCTTTCGCACCAAAACATTGTGCCCAAACCTCCTTAAATTAAACTTTACAATTATTTTTTTTTTCTAAAAATGATTATTGAAATTAATTAAAATTTCAAATATGCGCGCCTTTTAGTTAGCGAATAAAAAATTATAATTTTATGTAAATATTGCCTCCAACTTATATATTTCTAGTATCATCTTTATTACGGGAAATCTGTATGAATATGAATAAGCGACACCTAGCGGTAATAGTTTTTTACTTTACAAACTTTTTTAGTTTACAAACAAGTATTCTTATTGTAATTTCTCTAAGGAGAAATCATATGATTTCTCATGTGAAAAATATAAGAATTTGAAAAGAAGGCACAGTTGTTTGATGCTTTGTCACTAGGTGTCGCTTATTCATATTCGTACAGATTTCCCGTAATGTAGTTTACACTAGAGATATATAAGTTTGAGGCAACTTTTACATGAACTTATAATTTTTTATTCGCTAATTAAAAGGCGCGCATATTTGAAATTTTAATTATCATTTTTAAAAAGAAAAATAATTGTAAAAAGTTTAATTTAAAATAATATTATTCGATTTCTCACATGATTTCTCACATGAAAACTCATATGATTGCTCACATGAGAACTCATACGAGAACTCATATGATTTTTCAGAAATTTTCATTCTTAATTTCTCATATGACTTCTCACATAAATTCTCATGTGAGATCTCATATGCGGAATTGGCATGACAATATAAGTTCTCATGTGATTTCTCACATGATTTCTCATATGAGTTCTCATATGAGAACGTGGTTTTTATTTTTTTATATATATTAAAACTATCAAATTTGAACCTCAATTATCATTTTACACTCGCGAGTTTCGATATTTCAATTCACGTAAACCTGAATGAAACGACCAATTAGATTTCATTTTATCATGGAAACAATGCTTTATACCGAATATTCAATATTCAACTAACTTCAGAATAACACATCTAAAACTTATAATACGAGAAGGATAATATAAATTTCAACAAATAATCATTAAATGCAAAATAATCCGGGTAAAATAAATGTAAATTAAATGCAACAAATTTTTTGGAATATCGTTTTTTTATTAACGTTTTTTTCAGTTACAATTTTGATTACATACATATAATGGTGGACTTTTAAACACATGTTGCTATAATACAAATGACAAGGATAAAAATTCTTCAGGAGTGCGTAAAAATGTTATCAGATGACAATTTGTTTCTCCTCGTTCTCTTATTACATTTTTCCTTTTTTGTTGTTTCTTGTTTTTTTAATTCATTTTTCGTCCTTCGCACTTCTTTATTATTTTAACGTGGTAATGAGTCAATTTTGTGAAGTATATTAATATAATATACCGAGCTAACCCATACCCACAGCGAAGGTTTTACGTCTCAATTAATCCTCATCCTCTTACACTGTTTTCTCTGAATATCCTTGCACACAGTAATCGCCCCTAATTCACTATTATTATACACTATCGGTGCACAGTTCTTCGCGACTTCGACAGCTGGTGCGGCGCTTTAAGATTTCGTTTCTTTCTCGTTCTCTTTCTCACTCTCTTTTTACCTTTTTTTTTCATTTTCCCCCTTTATCTTTAGATTTGTATCGTCATCGAGTCTACCGAGTACAGCGACACCTTATATATCCTTACGAAACTCAAAATTACCCGATTTCACATTTTTTGTCCTCTTCGTTATTATCACGATTTACCGTGCTTTTTTTGTCGACGTCATATTTTGTACAATATTTTCATTCAAAAATTATACATATCATAAAATTTGATTCATTTATTAACACAATTTACAGTTTGCTTTGTAAGGGTTCAACGAAGTTACATACTTGGTAGACACGTTGTCCCTATATTGTACACAAATTAACGCAAAAATCAAATAAAGAGTGAATAAAGAAGAAAAACTGCACGCTTGCGTTAATTTGTGTAAAATTTGTTATCTTCACTATTACATTCGTATTTATCGCTCACATCAACAATTTATTCGACCACAGTGGACCGTAAAATTCGCCTCGTCCTTAAGTGACGTCGCAGTTAATGAGAAGATAACTTCATGAGAAATGAAAAAGTATTAAGAAATCATGAAACTGATGAATCGAAACCTCATCTTTTTCCCTGAGTTCAAAGGTACAATCATATTAAGTCGTTTGAAACAAGTATTCCATATTATGAAATCTGCATCCCATATTTAAGGAACATTATTAAATTAATAATTTTAATTACTGACTGATATGATGTATGTATAAAGAAAATATAACTTATTTTGGGACACTGTCTCATAATAGTTGATTATTATCTATTTGTATAATGTTTAACTTACATTTTTTTAGATTGAATTGTTTGTTTCTTGTTTTATATATAAAATATAGATGAAAATTAGAAAAACAATTTTAAAAAATACTGGTATGTAACTTATATTATTAATCAAATTGATACAGTTAATATTTAAACTTATTTCAAAGAGTACTTAAAATAATGAATTTTGCATTTCTCGTAACAAAACGACTTAGATGACACTACCTGAAGTTATTTCGAACAAATCGTCAGTTTCTTAACTTTAATACTCTTTACACCTCTGTTTTATTGAATATAAAAACATAATGTTTAAACGAAAAAACCAACTATAGATAAACGACGACCAGTGAAACTTAAGGACAACCATTTTGTGCTAATTGATTAATTGTGCACCGACCACATTGACATATAACATAAATCGGTACACAAAATGCTCGTGTAAGTGTATATGTGTGTGTGTCTGTATATTCAACGTTAAAATGTAATTTGTACATATCTGCAAGATAAAAATCGACACTAGACACATTTTCTCTTCTTGGCTCATTTGTTTATTTAATATACTATGGTAAAAAAATTTGCTATTATTCATTCATTTTGAGGTTTGAGATATTCACAAGAAAAATAAATATACAATAAAATAAATAAAAGTATACTTTCAGATCAATTATTTTTTAATACAACTATTTAACATAATTGATTGCATTTTTAATTAATTATGAAATCAGAGTCAGAAATTAATTAATAAATAACTTTTTGATAATATCAGAACTTTAAAACGTAAATAAATATGTTCTAATTGCTATGTAAAAATATAAACTGTAGTATTATAAAACCAAAATAAAATATATTAAATTTACATTAAGTTCATCATTAACATCTTTAAATAAAATATAAAACTACTTTAAACGAATGTTGAAATTACAATAAGTTCGTTTCATTTTCAAAAACAATTTATTATACAAAGATGTGTACAAAGTCCAACTAAAAAAATCTACATTTATCATCCGTGTAAATTAAATTACATCTAATATTACGCAATACGTAAACCTTTTTTAGAATACGTGAACCTGTGTAAACGAAGAAATTAAATTTATATAAGAAAAACTGAGTCACTCTATAATCAATGTGTGGACATTTAAGAATTTTCAAAATTACACAAAGTTAATTTCTGACTCTTGAATTTCAATGTAAATTAAAATTAATATTTTTCAACAATTTTCTTTTAACACAGTACATTGTAATAAAATATTAAAAAAAAAAAAATAATAAAATTGGTTTTGTATATAAATTTGTACAAAAACTTAGTTTTCACCAACGTTGCACTTGACATATTGCAAAAAAGTATGAAAAAGTAATAGTTTGGTGTCGTTTTGATTCAAGTCAAGGTTTTATAAAATTTGCTTGCCTAAGCCGATGCAATTACAAAAGTACGAAGTTTCATTTTAGTCTTTTTTATTTTATTATTTTTTACTCCTTTAACTCTTAGGATATTAAAGTTCAGTTCATAACGTGCTGCGCTGATGACATTTTCTCAACTTTTGTTAAAGTGCATTTTCAACTTCTCCAGTTTTTTTCCTATGAGTTTAAAACTTTTTTTTGCTCATTTCTAAAATATAGAAGACCTATTTTATCATAAAAACGGTAATGCAAAGTTGCTCCCTCAAAATCGGTATTAAAGTTTGAGGACAATGTTAAAAAATTTGATTGCACTTGTTTTATTTTCATTCTAGCGTATATTTATAAAACTGTAAGATTTTTGTGCAAAATGATATGTCTTGTCTTTTAAAACATACAAAATAAATTGTTTCTTTTTTTTTATAAAATTGATGTACAAAATTGTTTTTAAAATGTATTACAAATCGTAAACCTTTGATATTTTTGCTGTTACAAGTAAGGACGTTATATCGTAATATTAGATTTAAAAATAGAACAAATAAAAAATGTGATTAAATTTATTTCTTTATATTTAGGTTGTGATATTGTTTTTTTTATTAATTAAAAATATAATTTAATATATAAATTTAATAAAAAATTTAAAAAACTGTTAATGATAATGATTTCTCGATAGAACGACCTTAAAATTAATAATTACAAATAAAATGGAAATATAATCACACAATTTTTTGTAAAATTATTCTTAATGTATAATGGACATTCATATATACTGCTTTTAAAATTAAAGTAAATATAATATTTAAATTACATTTAAGATATAATACATTGTTTAACATATCGTTGATACATAAAACATTTTTTTAATTAAAAGTTTAAAATATTTTTTTTCAAAATAATGATTTTAAATTGTTTGTTTTAAAACGGAAGCTCGTTGAATATGCACTTTATTAAAAAATCAACGGAAAAAAATTAAAATTGTCCTCAAAATGTCCACTAATTTTTTGAACGTATTTCTTTCTTTTTTCATACAATATCTATGATCTCTCAGCATGAAACTCTCTCGCGATCTTTCGCACGACATTGTTCAATCATTATTCATTTATGAAATCATCTTGTGCTCCGCTAACAATTAAAAATTGCCTATTACTTATCATTCTCAAAACGTTCCTCTCGTCATGTCTTGAAATTCAATTCACATTATCGGGGTATAATAATGATTTAATTATAATAGCGTCATTATAATTCATAATAATATACAACATTTGTTTTTTTTCTTTTTTTCATTTATTATTATTATTCTTTCAATAGATCATTTATCCTAGAAACCCACCGCACTGAATCGTACCATATTTTTTGTTTTACTTTATGTATATATATATTTATACATATAGATATATATATAAAAACTTTTTTATATATATATTTATATATATATATATATATCAGCATGCCATTCAGTCAAGAAATGCGAAACGCCGAACGTCAGTTAAAAAAAAGAAAAAGTGAGGAAAAATGGGTGACAACAGACAAACAAAAAAAGGAAAAAACTCTCACTCTGAATTTCAGAATTTCGCTTTTATTTGTCATTAATTATTCATAATTTTCGCTGATTATTAGTCTTTTTTGTTTTTTTCATTTACTTTTTATTCAATTGAAAATTCCTACGTCGACGTTCCCGGAGAGTTTGTAATTTTCCCTTTTTAGTTCGTTCTTTTTTTTTGCGCGCTCCGAGTGGCAAGAACACGAAACTCGAAATTAGGAAAAAAAAGTTTACAATTGGAGCTTGAGAAAAAACAAGATTTTGGATAAAAAAATTCATTTGGGTCCATCAATATTAATCTTACGTTATAGTATTAATTGTTCTAGTAATCTTTATTATATATACACAATCATGTAAATATATATACATATATATCAGTAAATATGTGTATATATACATATATACACCTACATGTCTTATACATTTATACATAAGTGGTCATAAAATTTAATCAATCAGCAAAAAACTAAACAGTATTAAAAGTTACATTAAGTCTATGTTAAAGATTGATGTTTTCTTATAGTTTATTCTCCCGCGTTATACATTTGGATAGCTTCTTCTCGAGTACCTTAATTAAATGAGAAGATATTTTCAATAAATTCCACATAATCAATAATGACTATTGATGATGAGTTACTGAACAGAAGTTTTGAGAAGCGAGATCAACAATGATATCGTGCGTGCAACAATTCAATAGTCAAAAGGGGCATATATCCAAGCATTCAGAATCATTGGTAGAAGATGATTGTTTTTGCTAAGACCTATTTAGAGATAGAACTGGTCACATTATATAAATTGCAGATTTCTGTTTAATTACGGAAATAAAAATTGAATTCTATTCTCATTCTCAAGTTTTGTCGGTATCATTGAGCATCTCATTAGACCAAACTTTAGGTTGCTTTTTAGTATCAAAAACATGTAGATATTGCAACAAAATAGGATAAAATTTGTTCATCGAATCCAGGAAGAATTTATTCCTTCCTAGAAGAAGAAATCGAAATTAATATTGAAATATCAAACTTACATATGTATATTTTCATTCAATTGACAAACACTGTCTTAATGTTAGATTATAATGTATGTATTATTTTGCTATTTATAAAATTTTTAACAAAAGAAGAGCTGATAAATAAATATGATCTTCTGATGATCAAATAAATGTCTAAACTTATTAATTATAAAATGCAACCACTTCTAAATGTAATGATTATCTTTATGTTTTCGCGGGGATAAAATTTATTTCTTTTTAATTTTTTATGAATTTTTGAACATTCAACAATAGTAACTCTAAAATATACATACATCTATCACAATAGTTTTTCTGTCGGATTCCTAATGCGAGGTTTCGCAAAGATGTACATATTGTCTACACTCCTTTACTTATTACAATTCAAAATTATCGTAAAAAAACTATCAATCTTTAACAATCTAAATTTTTTAAAATATATAATATTTGATATGACATTAATATTTCATCAATGATTCATACATTTCTTACTTTCAACGTTTGTATTTTAAGTTAATCATGAGCGCGTAAATAAAAGACATTGTCAAAAAAGGTATAAAGTTTCATTTAAAGATTGGTCGAAAATGAATTTTACAACCAAAGTCAAAAATGCATATCCATGCATAAACTTTTTTTCCTGCGTTCCGAGAAAGTACAGCATAATACAAAAAATAACAAAAAAAAATCAAAGATGGGCCGCTTATTGACTCAGGCTTCAATTCGAATATTCGACATTAAATACAAAAGAAATTAATCTAAATACAGTCAATCTTAGTCAAAAAGGTCAAGAAAATATGTAAAAATAGTGGATGGAGTTCAGTAATTGGAGTAAAAAAATCAAATTCGTGAGTTGAAGCTCGAGTCCAAGAAAGCGCATTTAAATAAACCGAATTATACACGTTAACTCTTAACACCGAGGAAGATTAATACTAGGAGCGCCATCTGCACTCCGTATTTACAACGAGTTTCGTCCTTTCTAATTTGACGCAAACGCAACATAAAATTGATTCTCGCCCATCGTAAAATCAAATGTCCCTATATTAAAGGGATCCAAATTAATGAGAGTAAGAGGGAGGGTAAAGGAATAGGGATAACTTCATCCTCGTCCTGTTTGTCTGTGAAACTGACACCGGAAAAGTTCGCTAATGCCCAGCGATACGCAAATAGGAACGAAGACACACGACAAGGAACATAATATACAACGCGCAAGGAACTTTGTACGATCGACGTGAAGACAAAAAAAAACGAAGTACATAAAAAAATAATTAAAAAAATCAAAAAAACTCAGCAAACAGGACGGTGAAAATCGGCGGGGATGGGTGGGGAGTGTAAAGTTAGATTAGAAGAAAAAGGAGAGAGGATAAGGGAAAGTGGACGCATATTGCACGCAGAGTCCGAGATATCAAAAAGTAAAAGCTTTTCGATTGAGCTCGGATTGGTTCGCGCGTCTCCTGCCACTCTCCACGAGGGGGACACCACTAGCGCCCCCTGCGAGCCGAAAAAGCGCGCCGCTCGTAAACATCTCTCCGCGTCTCCGGATCGCGCGGCACGCGTACTTACACTAGAGACCTCTTACAATATCATATTCATTTACTCTATTTAATTATATCAATACTGTTGACGGATAGAGATTCATTCGCAGCGCTCCGCAAGTCACGAGCCCTCTATATTCGCGTCCAAGATGGCGCTCATGCATGCTGACTCAATGCGCATGTCACTACCATCGCAACAACTGTCTTCAACAGGCATTAATACACACGCAATTTTACAGAAATTTTGGATTTTTTATATAGCAGATAAATTAAACCAATCAATAGTGTCTTTTAGATTATTATTGTAGACGGTGCTGCGGTTTTTTTTACAGTAGCGCCGATTAATTTTGTCGCAATTTTCATTGTTTTTTTATCTTTGCTATTAAACAAATTTGCAAATTACATTTGATAGTTTATCTGAGGCGTTTGAGAAGAGCTTGCTTTCAATTGTAATGAATTACGTAATGACGACGACAGATGGCGCGTCGATTGTGCGACTTACGCAGACGACAACAGTGTGTGATGATATTTTGTTTATTTTGAAATTTTGTATTTCATTTTAAAATTGGGCGCGCTGTGTGATGATACGTTGCAGGATGTAGAGTTGCTGCACGATGGACTGCAGTGGGTCGTGACTCGCGGCCTGCGGCGGCTGGCGCTGCTGCTGTGCTTGCGGCGGTACTTGCGGTAGAGAGCGCTGCAGGGGGGAGTAGCAGGCCATTGTAAGGGGGAGAGCCGCGGAGGGCGCCGGCGTCCGCTGGCTGCTGCTGCCGACGGCTACGACGGACGAAGTTGTGGCCAGGTAAGAGGTGGGGAGATTGGGATTCTCGCCCCGCTAGGGAGCCACATTCTTGGGCCTGCGCCCCCGTCGCCCTCGGGTGGGAGGGCGCGGGGACTCCTGGCCTCACTGGCTCACCGCGGGGCTCTTTTTGTCCTGCTGCTGCTGCTGACTTGCATCCTGCGAGCCCTGTACACCACCACCCGTCCCACCCTGAGAACCTTGCACTCCCTGTATAATTCAATTCTATTTTATTATTTATATTTTTAATTATTGTTTATAACTACAATATATTATACAGTAGAAAAAAAAATTTGAATATAGTATTCCTGTATTCTACTGTTTGACAGATTATATTCAGACTCATTTTTCTATGCAAGTAATTAATCAAATTTAAAATGTAATCTGTAATAATTTCAATAATCGTACAATTAAATTTTCAAATTACAAAATGAGATTAGTTAGTGGTTGAGTTAAAATATTATGGAATAGATTGAAATATTACCTGACTTCCTGGTCCACCCTGAGGAGGACCCGGACCACGATCCGGTGGCCACGAGTTACCCGGTGTGGGCTCCGAGTGGAACTGGTGAGGATGAGGAGGAGGTCCACCCGCGGCATCGTGGCCATGCGGATCGAGACTATTGGCCGCATCGTACTGCGTATTCTCAAGCCTCGTTATTAACCGCTCGTCTTCGTCACCAAACTCACCACCCATCAATGATGGCTCACCTACTACCATAACATCCTGCAAAATCAGTCCTTAGATTAACTATTGATATCATTGTAAAATGCGAATATGTATATAATGATTATGAATTTATTTATACTTAAAATATTTTAAATAAGATCTGTGTAAAATATTGTTGATTATTAATGTCCCATTAATGTCACGATAGAAAATTAAAGCTTACTTAAACAAAAACAAAAAACAAAAATAGAAACGTTATAAATTTATTAGCAAAATTGTCATTGCTGACAATACAAATTTATTCTTTATTAATAATATTTAAGGTTAAATGAATGCCATTCTAATATATCTACATTACTATAAGTTAAGATTAACTATTATAGAAATAAAACTTTATTTTATAACATAATGATGGATCTTTGAATGTTAAAGGTGACCATTACCTGTGTCGCAAGAGAGATATTCGGTCCAGGCGACCTTTTTTTACTTAATGCTGGTGGTGCACTACTCCCTTGCGTAGATGTTGTGTTTTTTCGCTTTCTTCTCTTGTTTGGAGGTCTTTGCGACTCTGAAAATATCAATTAATATTAGTGAAATGGTTTCTAGTTTTGTCAATTAAACACACAGAATTGCCAGATCTAGTTATTTCATACTTCACACTTGATAACGAAACAATATAATTATTCAAGTTATTTGTTTAGTAAATTACAGATAAGAAATGCTAGAAGTGATTAACACAAACTATAATAATACTCATTTATTGGCAATATTAAGAAATCTTATTTAAATTGCAAAAAATCTAAGAAGTGTAAGTAAAAAACAAAATCTGGCAACACGGCTGAAAAATTATTGGCCAGTGAACTAGTGGTGCTGCTGACACTATAATGATTGTGCTATTATTTAATTAAATTAGTATTAAAATTAGCAATGAAAAACCGTCACCAGATAGCACTTAACATGCACAGCGAGTAAATTAAATGTTATATTAAAACAAATATATTTTTTTGGTATTATTATAATGAGTGTTGAAAACTGTATTAAATGTCAAAAATGAAAAATAAAGTTTGCAACAGAAAATTGTGATAACATGTGTCATATTTGATTTCATGTAAATTTCAATGGTATTATGATAACAATAGCCATTGATGCAGTACTTAATTTTTCACTTGCCAATATTTCTAAACATCTACTACCCAGCTGTGGACCTTTCTCAGTGTCAAAGGTCTCTGACTTATGCGCGTGCATGCAACCACTCATTTAGACGGCTCTACAGGTACTTTACATTGGTTTTTTGATTAAAAACAAAAAGAAAAAAAATCCAAAAAGCGAGAACCTCTGTCGTCGGTTTCAGCAAACAATTCGCTTAATTATTATTTTTTTTGTTTTCGAAACAAAAACAATTATTATATAAATCTCATTCATTTTATAAGTAAAATTAATATACGATCTATATATTATATATATTAAAAATTTACATGGACGAGTGAAAAAAATCGCCTGTTAAAATGTGTGCAATGTCGCGCACGCTTGGCTTTTAAGTTTATGCCGACCTTGTAAAGGATATACGGTCGTAGGTACTAGCTCGAGTGCGAAAGAGGAATGAAAACGGAAACGCGGTGTGCGCGCATAGTCGAGATCAGCGCGCACGATAGCTGCGCTTCGGAACCAAAGTGCGCAGTCGAGGATGACCGGGCGAGGGTGAGATTGTGAGATTGATTGTTTGAAGGCTTTCTTTGACGGAGCAGGAAGTCGCAAGACGATCCGGTGCAACTACAACAGGAGGAATGGCATATGGGAATTTTTTGCCGGCGAGAGAAGTCGATTTTTATTTACGAATTAATTGGTGCTGATCTGTCGCGATAAGAAGTTGCTTATGCAGATGAATTGAAATGTAGTTCAAAAGTAAACTGCAATAATTAGTAACATTGTAACGAACAAAAGAGGAATTGAATTTTACTTGGAATTAATTTTTTTATGATGATGAAATAAAAAGATTGTATAAGTTAATTTCCATTTTTAATGGATATTAAGACACTGGTACTAACACATAAATAATCTTCTAATCTAATTTCATGGACATTTTTGTTTATCGTATAATGAGGTATTTGCGACCGTATATCTTTTATCAAAAGTAAAATATGATTTTGTAAACCGTTTAACTATTTTTTTTTTTTTTTTGAGTTGCGCATTGAAACCGGCTCGCTGACTGGCTCCACTGGCTGGTGATTCTCATGTAAAGCAACTGTCCGTCTACCTCTCTTACCCGGCGGGCCAATCATCTTCTGCCACTTCTGGAACAACGTCGTTTTAAGACAGTCTCGTGGCGATAACGCGTACGCTTTGTGCCTCGACATTAATTCTTGCATTGGTTCCAAGATTACACATAACTGTCAACAAGAAAATTTATAATTAGAGTACACATTATAAAATATGTCAAAACTATATATTCATGTTGATATTCTTATACAAGCTTATTATGATATAATATATAATATGTACTTATGATTCGTACAAAAATATTTAAATGTAGCAATTTTAAAATATGTTTATTTGTATTATGATTCTTTCTCTCATTTGATATTTTGAAAGGACATCTTGGCAGATTAATTAAGCTTACCCTAAGATATCTTAAGGTGGAGTTGGTGATTCCATGCCTGGTGATGTTTTTGCTGAGCTGCTCGAGCATGGATGGATCCTGCTGCGTCTGCATAACAACGACCGTCCGTGGTATAAACTCCCGGTATG
>JABFPJ010005347.1:0-12328 GCA_022817425.1 Gryon sp. ZL-2020
ACTGAGAATATAGTTGAAACATATTGACAACTAAATAAATTTTTAAAATACATTAAGAATACATTTGAATGGAAAACATATAATCAGAATATGTGATGAATATATTCGATATATATTTTCCGTTTTACCAAAAACAAGAAAAATATCGAAAAGTAGATAAATGTTTGTATAAATAATAAATTAAAAATAACTGCAAATTTAGTCAAATCTTTGGATATCAAATAACAGTTTTATACTGAATTGATTGTGAAAAGTAAAAATACTTTTATCTTGATTAAAGAAATGTTTGCTCAGTACTTTTTCAGATTGTCAGCATATAGAATAGAAATAAATAAAGAGATAAAAAAGAATCAATAATTCATACTGTCATTATTTATAATTTATGAACATTCAGAAATTCAATTCTAAACACTGAGTCCTAATATTATGAACTTTCATACATTATTTTTCGATAAATTTAAAAAGTCCGCAAAATCGAGATATAAATAATGAAGCACCAGAAGCCAAACGTACAATGGGTACGTTACGCTTTTTTTTATGCCGAGTTTAAAGCGTGGGCGATGAATTAAGGTTAATTTGATATCCGGCATACTTCGCGCGCGAAATGACAAAGCAGTCGGGGCCAATAATAAAATTTATTTTAATGAAGAAAAAGTCCCATCCATCCAGCGGTCTCGTCTGAAACTGACAAAACAGTTGATATGCCTGTGATATAGCGGTTGAGAATATGAATGGACGCAACATCGAATAAGAGAGCCAAAAAGGATAAAGATAGAGACGGAAGGATCATATGAGTGAAAAAGAGAGAATGAGAATCAAGCGATGAGTTTGAGAAAAGCCCCGCTCTCGCAAAATGGGAAAGAGTCGACGAGAAAAATGTCCCGGGCGATCCTGATTTACCGCGCTGGGAAATCGAGCGCGAAAGTTACCGAGCCCGTTTCGTGCCTCGCTACGACCGAGAGACGCTTTTGACAAGAAAATGACTCGAGGAGACGGGAGGGGCATGTTACGCGGGGATAAAGTGGATGACTGTACTTGTTGGAAAATTTTTACCGCTGCTATAAGGAGTTTTTCATTTTTCATCGGATAATATTGCGCACAACGTAAAAGACGACGCGAAGGATACGCCAAAATGAGGTCATCAGGTTTTGAAGGGTTAGTTTTGAGAAGAAATTTCCAAAAGAGTTCATTCAAATTAATGAATAATAATTAATTTTGTATTTGAATACTGGTTTAGGATATGCACTCGGGAGTTCATTTCTTTTGATGACTCGGAAATTACAATTTTTAAACATTAAAGATGAGAATTAGGAGGAAAATGAATAGTTGAGCAAATTGAGTAATCGGATAGTAGGAAGATAGAAGCACTTTGTTTACATTTTATTGTTCACTTTGTTTTGTTTATTTTGCTTTGATTACGTTATTTTGTTTACATACTATTGACACTGTTGTTTACATTTCATTGTTTACTTTGGTTCAGTGACTTTATTTTATTTATTTTGCCTTTTATTTACTTCCTTTATTTACAGTACTTTTTTTTCATTTTATTATTTACTTTGTTTTGTTTATGTTGCTTCCATGACTTTGTTTTATTTACATACTTTCGTTGTCATTTCATTGTTTACTTTGCTTTGTTTATTTTGCTTCAGTGACTTTGTTTTATTTAGTTTGCCTTTTATTTAATTTGTTTTGTTTACAGTACTTTGTTTTCATTTTATTGTTTACGTTGTTTTATTTATTTTGCTTTGATTACCTTGGTCTATTTACATACTTTTGTTTACATTTTAATGTTTACTTTACTTCGTTTACTTTACTTCGTTTACTTTGCTTCAATGACTTTGTTTTATTTATTTTGCCTTTCATTTACTTTATTTATTTACAGTATTTTGTTTACATTTTATTGTTAACTTTGTTTTGTTTATTTTGCTTTGATTACGTTATTTTGTTTACATACTATTGACACTGTTGTTTACATTTCATTGTTTACTTTGATTCAGTGACTTTATTTTATTATTTTTTTGCCTTTTATTTACTTCCTTTATTTACAGTACTTTTTTTCATTTTATTATTTACTTTGTTTTGTTTATGTTGCTTCCATGACTTTGTTTTATTTACATACTTTCGTTTACATTTCATTGTTTACTTTGCTTTGTTTATTTTGCTTCAGTGACTTTGTTTTATTTCGTTTGCCTTTTATTTAATTTGTTTTGTTTACAGTACTTTGTTTTCATTTTATTGTTTACGTTGTTTTATTTATTTTGCTTTGATTACCTTGGTCTATTTACATACTTTTGTTTACATTTTAATGTTTACTTTACTTCGTTTACTTTACTTCGTTTACTTTGCTTCAATGACTTTGTTTTATTTATTTTGCCTTTCATTTACTTTATTTATTTACAGTATTTTGTTTTCATTTTATTGTTCATTTTGTTTTGTTTATCTTGCTTTGATTACGTTACTTTATTTACATACTTTTTTTTACATTTCAGTATTTGCTTTGCTTTGTTTACTTTGTTCCAATGACTTTGCTTTATTTATTTTGCTTTTCACTTATTCGTTTTGTTTACATTACTTAGTTTACATATTATTATGGTTTCCATATCTTTGTTTTGTTTACTTTTTTTTGTTTACATTTCTTTTATTTGCAATGCATCATTTATTGTACTTATACTATATATTTTACTTTGTTTATTTTGTTTTGCAAACTTATAGATAGTAAAGACAAGTCTAGAAAGCCAATTTTTTTCTTAAAATGGGTGATTTTGATTAGCCTAATCAAATCCATAATTTTGCATATTATTGAACGTTAAAAATTTAATTTCATTCAAGTATCAAAAAAGCGACTCAATTCTTATTTTGACTCATTAAATAGAATGTCCAAAATATAAAAGAAATTATGAATGGTAGGATAGTTCTAGGTCAGAAACACAATGCCATTCATTTTATTTTTGAAAAATATTTGAAGTATGTATTGAACAATTTTACGAAAAGCATATTATGATTGGTTGATAATATACAACTCTCTAATTCAGCATGAATACATTTCATATAATAACCAACAATAACGCAAAATCACTTAATTTTCATTAAAAAATGAAAAAAAAGGAAAGTAGCATACTTCACAAAATATGTTGGCATCATTATTTAAATGACGTTTTCACTGTACGTTTTGAAATCTACTCTTGTAACAATACACTGACATTCCTTTTATAAATATTTCATTTGTATGTTACGCAACGTATAGCAAGATTCAGAACATTATTTTTGTGATTTACAATTTGATAAAAATGGTACTCAAAATTGTATGAAATTCAAAAGGACTTTTTTTGTTTCTATCAAGCATAATTTTTTGAACTGAGAAATTAAAAATATACGTTCAATGTATTGCCAAAAGGAATAAAATTACCGAAAATGAATAAATATAATGCAAAAGCTTTGGCAAAAATGGTATACATATTTGTACGTAACTTACGAATCTGATTTTTCACGTTTCAATCAATAAACTTAGTTTTCGTGTAAAATACACCACAAATGTTTTCGAAAACCAAATTAACCGCGATAAATTCAGCAGTATTTTAACTTGGAAAACACCGACAGAGGTAAATGCCTCGAATCGGTTTTTCCAGAAAACCGCTTGGAATAAATATTTGACTTTTAAACGTAAATACGACATTAGCGATGGCGCAAAACTTTAATCAAAGACGCCACTACCTGTATCGCAAATGAAACATTAAATACAATTTTTATCTACCTCGCTTGCCCAAAAACTTTAGTCGACGTATTACTAACACGTAAATTTCATTTTTGCATCAAATTCATTTTCTAGTCAATATAAATAAATGAAACATTAATGCTTTTTATCTTATTCAAATATTTTATTATAAAACAAGTTTATTTCGTATTCAAATTATCTACCAATACTTGTATCAATTTATTTCAAAATATGATTTTATAATTTGAATGTTGAATAATGTAATTAATATTTGATGTAATTCAATTATTTTTTGATTTACCGATTTTTATGAATTTTCATATTTTTTATGATTTTTCGATAATTTCATGTATTTTCAAAGTTTTCATGATTTTTCGGGATATTGATGAATTTTTACATTTTTCATGAAATTTCAAGAATTTTAATAAATTCAAAGGAGATTTAAATGAATTTTTCAATTTTTCATGATTTTTTAAAGATTTTTATAAATTTTCAAGATTTTGTTGAATTTTCAATTTTTTATAAAATGTTGAGAGTTTGTTGAATTTTCAATTTTTTATAAAATGTTTTTCTATTTTTTATAAAAAATAAATTTTGTTGAATTTTCACATTCTTCATAATTTTTAAAGATTTTGTTGAATATTCACATTTTTCATGATTTTTCGAGATTTTGATGAATTTTCACATTTTTCATTATTTTTCGAGATTTTGATGAATTTTCAAATTTTTTATGAAATTTCGAGACTTTTATAAAATTTAGAATGTTTCATGATATTTCAAATTTTCCAGGATTTTTCAAAATTCTGATGAATTTTCAATTTTTTCATGCACTTTTAAGATTTTGATCAATTTTCACATTTTTCAAGATTTTTATGAATTTTTACATTTTAAATGATTTTTCAAATTTTTAATGATTTTTCGGGATTTCGATGAATTTTCACATTTTCATGATTTTTCGAGATTTTGATGAAATTTCAAATTTTTCATGATTTTTCAAGATTTTGTTGATTTTTCACATTTTTCATGATTTTTCAGAATTTTGATGAAGTTTCAAATTTTTCATAAAATTTTAATGAATTTTCAAATTTTGTATGAAATTTCAAATTTTTCATGATTTTTCAAGATTTTGTTGAATTTTCAAATTTTTCATGATTTTTCAATGAAATGTTGAGATTATGAGTAATAAATTCCTTTTATCTTATTCAAACATCTTATTGAAAAAACTTTATTTCTTACACTGACAATCATAAAACCTGAAAATGTACAATTTTCAATTGAATTATTACTGTTTTTAATAGCATTCTGAATCCATCGGCAAAAAATCATCAAATTTTACTGTTAAAAACAATAATTTTTTAAGAAATAAACGTAAATATTTACTAAAATAACTTTCATTTTTACTGTTTTTCACAGCAAAATTGAACATTTTTTGCCGATGGATTCAGAATGCTATTAAAAAGAGTAAAAATTCAAGATCTATGATTGTCAGTGTATAAAAATTATCTATCAATTCTTTTAATAATTTATTTCAATTTCAGTAATGATTGTATAATTCGAATTTTTTAATCCCTCATATATTTAATATAGTCGAATTATTTTTAGATTATCACATATATACAAAAAAGCTTAATAAATAAGTTTTAAAATAGATATTTCCATATTGTATGATTTGTTAATAACATTAATTTTATTACACTAATGCTAAATGTAATCAACAATATATTTTGATAATCAATCAAGTTATTAATGGTTCGACCGGCAACGCATCCTTCGAGTCTAATCTCGCGGCAAGTTTTGCGGCAAAGCCATCTAATGTTTGTGCAGCGTAAACTCTTTTGGCTTTGAATTTAATACTATTTGTTCGGTAAACGTATGAAAATTGGTTTACGAAATATATTGACTTTGTCCTTAAGTATAACGTTAGTTCCATGAGCAGTGCAATTTACAACTAACCAAATATTTTTGCTTCGCAATTTCATAATTTATCAATAGCATCCATTTTATTCAATATAAAATTGTTTTTTTATTTCAAAAATAAATTTTTTTTGTATTTCAAAAATTTGAAACTTTTTTGTTATTCTAAAATTTCGAAATAAAATATCTCGGAATTAGTCAAATTATTTATGCTTCTCTTAACATAAGATTTAATTTTTTGTTAAGATAAATAAAATGTATTCAATGAATATTGCATTAGACTAACTTTTATTGATATTGATTGCAATTTACCGAAGTTATATGTACAAAAACGTCAGTTGAAGACCCGAATTGAACCATTTTTGCATGCAACTTAAGCGTCCCGACGAAATTGTTCGATGAAGTGTACATGTAGCCAAGTGTAAAATGCGATCAAATTCTACGTTTAATCAATGAAACTGACATCGCGAAAAGTGTATCGACACCGGTCTCCCTAATTAACTTTACTCGGTGGGGAAAAAAACGTTTAAGTCGTTCGACATAAAAAAATCGACGCAGTCCGGTATCTGAAATAAAACTTCAATTAATTAAATATGCCGATCGATAACATTGGAAAGTATCAGCATTTTAGCACATGATTGTTATAATCATTTTTTGGATTAAAATTCAATGATTATTCACTTTTATTTATATTTTCAAATTAAAGATATATAATCATATATATATAGTCGTGAGATGATGTAAATAAATTACACGGATATGTATGAAAATCGGGAACTTAATTAAGATGAGGGGACTGTACGATTCTGACAACGGTGTGAATGTCTGACACGAATGACTGTAATGTTTGCTGTTCTAAGTGCGAGTTATCCATATGAATTCTCAAGAGTTGCCCCAGCAGAGTTGAAAATAAATGACATGACTAATTTTGACTGTAACACAAAGATAACTCAAGAACCCCGACGCTTGATAAACTTTGTTTTTCCGATTTATAACTTCGAATAAACGTCAAAGCACAACAACTTTGTGAATTTGTTTTCCTACAATTGCAGAACGTAAATTTAATTATAATAATTAGACGCAACTTTTGCAGCAATTTCACTGGGCTTCCATTTTGATATTTGATCCGCGACTTGAACTTTTCTTTTCATTTTATTTCCTGACTTTTTCACTTTTGTGTTCATTTGAAGTATATTCCAATGACTTATTTTGTTTACATTTTCATGTTTTTCTTTTTATTCACTTCTTATTTGAAAGTCAATCTTTTGTTTGTTTACATGAAAGATGAGTTTGTTTACTTTGTGACATTTGTTTGTTTACTTTCTTGTTTCTGTTTGTTTTTTTTTAGTTTGTTTACTTTCTTGTTTCTGTTTGTTTTTCTTGTTAGTTTGTTTACTTTTTCGTTTCTGTTTTTTTTTGTTAGTTTGTTTAGTTTCTCGTTTCTGTTTGTTTTTTTTTATTGTTTGTTTACTTTCTCGTTTCTGTTTGTTTTTTTTTTTATTTATTTACCTTCTCATTTTTGTTTTGACATTGAAGTTTTGCTTTGTTTACTAATAACAAATGTTTCATTTACTCACACAAGTAATGTTTGTCAATAAACGATAATAAGTGGATGAAACTTTTTTTACTATTTTGCATGATGATCTGTAATTTGCAATTCTAGTTCCTTATTATAACAATTACAATATGTCACATTAATGTATAACCCGCAGGTGGTCAAAATTACCTCGTCATGGCATTCTCATGTACGTACAGACAAACGTGATAAAAAATACAAATTGTTCACACATGAGTTACACTTCTCGTCAGTTAACAAGATATGCTCTTTAGATAGTCATTACAAATTTATGCATCAAATTATTTATTGGTTAGATAAAATAACACTTAATTATTTGACTTTTCAAACTAAATGAACTGAATTGTCTGGTATTTAGATTATGTTTAATGAACTAGAATTAAGGTAATTTAACCTAATTTTACAAAAAGTGCATTCTCGAAACTAACTTCATTGTAATTATAAAAAATAGACTGAAATGAATTTGAGTTTATGCAAATGTTACTTAAATTTATCACATGTGTTAATTTATTTGCATTCAAAATCACGACAAAAAGTATAGATTTTTAATATTCATTTTTATAACTTAAATCATAAGTTAATTAAGTTGATTTGACAATAAAAAGATAATTGAATTGACGACAATTTGATGTAACGGAAAGAAAACAATGCAAAAATATGAAGCTATGACGTGTTGAATGGAGAAACGTGCGGGAGTTATGCGATGCGAGAAATTTCAAAGCGCAGCACAGAATTCGCACAGGTGAGTTCAGAATTTGGCATTTGGAATGCCGAATCGGGGGGAACGCTGGACGAAGAGTCACAATACCCGAGCCATCTGCAGTGATATCGGCACCGTCAGGCTGCTTGACACGACTGATAGCAGTCAATGCGGTAAATGCATTGGAATTCATTCAGACGATTCATTTGCCCGGCCCAGGCTGCAACGATCCACCAGCCAGACATGCACGCGCGAAACGCTAAGAGTAGTGATATGACCAAGAAATAGGCGGGCGCAAATTCATGTCCGCGTGTTTTGTGGTTTGCAATTCACGGATACGACGGATTTCACACTTAGTTGCAGCTATCGCTTATATTGATTGATAGAATTACATCTTTTTTCAACTTTTTTTATCATTGAAGCATATTTGAGTTAAATAATAATATATTAACAATTATGTGGTGAAAGTTACATGAAGAGAAATAACTTCTTCTTTCTCGAAAAATGGGATGAAAGTGACACTTTTCCTCCCTAGGGATGGAAAGTAACTACGGAGTTGAAAAGTAACTAGAGTTAAAAAGTCTTTTTTTCATTTATTCAAGTGAAATTTTAATAAAATTAAGTGAAACAAAAATATTTTTCCTCCCAAGGGAGAGAAAGTGCCACTTTCGTCCCACTTTTGTGGGGGCGTGTTTTTAATACACGTGTGAGAAAAAATATTTTTTTGTCCAAACGATCCGATTTCTGCCCTCGGGTCAGAAACGAGGCGTTTTCCGCCCTAGGGCGGCAATGTATCTTTTTTGAAAATGAAAATCATTGTGCACACCTCGGAAGCAGCGCTCTTGGCACGTAATATACGATTTCATATCTAAGAGCGGCGCAGAAAAAGACTACTTTTGCGACCAAGGGCAGAAAATTGTTTTTTCTGCACCAACCTCAGTTATAACGATATTCTAAGTCTATAAGCGAATTTGCAATTAACATAAAATTAGAACTTTTCATTGGGGCAAGAAAAACATTTTACTGCCCTAGGATAGAAACCACCACTTTTCTGCCCTCGAGCGCAAAAGAAGTCTTTGTCGTTCCTCCAAGCAGCAAAGCTTTTCTTGTTTTAATGAAAAATTTTAATTTTATCTTAATTTTAAAATGACTCAATGTTGAGTTAATGTTGAGTCAATTTCATATCATATAGATATTTAACTCAAAAATATTTTTAAGCTATTTTTATTTTACTTTGATTGAATTGATTTTATATTACTTTGATTATCATAAAATGGTATCGTATAAAAAAGTTTTATCATAAAACTTTAATCAGTTAACATTTTTTTTTATTCAACTTTTATTTAATTTGTTTTTACTTTTGCAATTCGACGAGAGTAAAACAATTTGTTATTTTGATCTGAACCTTTTTCCAGTGAATCGAAATTCGTCATCAACGAATGCGTTCGATCATTGTTAGAATAATGGTAATATTGTGCAAAAGCGCAAATTAATATAAATCACATGTCTTCATTAATAAATCTAACTCGTGTAATTTATGCTTTCAAACGTATCAGATTATCACATACGAAAATTATCACATCATGATTCATCTTTTAATTAAAATGACTGATTCGATGAATAACGATTACATTATTTCCGTAAACAGTAATTCTTCTTTTAAAGCTTAAATAATATTAAAAATCTTTATTTTAAATTGAATAGACTAAAAAAAGGGAAAAAACGAAATTAAGAACCAATGCCTTTGTGTTAATTACTAAAATGATGCTCAACCAAACAGCACCGAGTTTCTCTTTTCTCGGTCGGTTTTATATAAAACGGTCTAATTTACAACTTTGCCAAAGCAAAACAAAAACGTGTAATTGCGTAACTAAATTAACATGTCAGACACAATTTATATTATAAATTCGCGAGTTATAATTCGCAGATCCTTTTCTCTGACGGCGAGTGGAATACTTCATATTACCTATCAATTTTGTTACTGAGATATCAAGCAAATTAATACACTGCCGATTAAAGTAATTTATTTATCATTTTCATGTTTCTAAATTCAAAACAAGAAAGAATTTTGCTAAGCATAGTAATTTTTAATTTATTGAAATTCTTAATCAAATTCGAATTCTGAAGAAAATTAATATAATAAAAATTAAAAAAAAAATTAATTAACAAAAAAATTTAATTTTAAAAAGTTGCAAAGTTTTCCTATTTTGAGTAGTAATTTGTTTACGAAGAATTAATGAAATATTAGTTCGGCAATATGCATAGTTGAATAATATTCGACACGTATTAAACTTTAATGAATTATGAATATAATATATCTATTCAAATAATTCTTAATGCTTGTGCAATCGTTAATGCTCTGTGTGTATCAGCATTGTTCTAACTGTAAAAGCTACGTCTTACAAAAGCCGTTGCAGTTCAACTTAATTGTTTCGCAGAAATTCACATTACGCGATTTTGCCATTTTTGCAGAGTAATAAAATCATCGATATTCAACAGTACTCAGTTAAGTATAATTATTTTCTATGAATACAATCGTTGTAAGATATTTTCATGTTTTTCGAGATATTTTGATGTTATTAGTAAGTATACCTTAAGTATACCTTAGTAACTATACCTTTGTTAATTTAATTCTGTTAATTTATCGTATGTTTCATTTTTGAGTCAAATTTGAGTTAATTATGTATTTAAGTTTTTAAAATAAAGGATGACTTGATTTTTTTATTTGGAATTTAATCAATTTAAGATGATTTTGAGTTCACATTTCATGTGAAATTAGCGTTTTAATTAAGTTTGAATCAATAGTGAATCAAAATTTTGAAACGATAGTAAGTAAAATTCAATTTCACAAGAGTTAAAATCAAGTTAACTTCATTTTTGATTATCATTAACTTAGTTTTCTAATAAACATTAAATAAACGTCGAATCAATTTTTCTACTCATCTTTCAGTCAAATTGTAAGTCAGTTTTAGATTTTTAACGTTTTAAGTCAATTGTGTTATATAAATCTTAAGAATAAATCATGCCCTCATTATTTCGGTGCAATGTCATATTAACTTAATGATATTCTAAAATATTTCTGGCGATCGGAAGTATCGCGAGTCAAATTTGAGTCACATTTGAGTTAATATTTTATTTCAGTTAAGTCAACATTTTTAAAAGATGATGATATAATTATAATTTCAAATGTAATCAACTTAATCAAACAAAATCAAGCTAAGTCAAATCGAAGTCAACATTTAAATTAACTTTAAATCAATATTGATTCAAAAATTTAAATAAATATCAAGTCAAATTTCGTTTTACCTTTAAATCAACTTTGATTTAAGATCAATTTAACTTTGTGATTAGCACTGAATCAATCAACTTTGAGTGAGACAACTAAAATTCAGTTCAGTTAAATCAAAATTATAAATTAAAATTCAGTTTCAAAGTCAACTTTGAGGTAAAATGAATTCACTCTAACATCGACTCCTCGTAAATTTTTAACTAAACTTTATAATCAAATTTAAGTCAATTTAAAGTTCAACTTTGATTCAAACTTAACGATATCCAAAAACATTTCTCGCGCCGAAAGGTAACGCGGATCGTACATTGGCGACAGAAATTGAACAATCAATTTTACGCGTCGTGGCTCAATCCATTCTGCCAATAGCTTACACGATATAAAAGCTGGATATGAATAGTATAAAATTGTGCGCGACACAATTGAAAACTAGTATCGTATAAGATTACGAGGCAAACTTACCGTGTGCGGCGACCAATGATGAGGCCACGTTCTCGTTTCCGGACTGCCGGCGCAAGAAGGCTGACTGGCGAGGAAAACGACACGTCGATCGGTGCTGGCGCTTGACGCCGTCGTAGCCAAAAGTGCCGTTCTCGCCCGGGTCCCACCGATTCCCAAAGATGTCGACGACGTATCCATTTTTGTATTGTTTTATCTATAATAAAAAAAAGTAATACAAATGATAACGTAATTGTAAGTAATAAATAAGAGTCCATATATGGACACATATATGGACTCATACATGGGCTAATATATGGACTCATATATGGACTTATATATGGACTCATATATGGACTCATACATGGGCTAATATATGGACTCATATATGGACTCATATATGGACTCATATATGGACTTATATATGGACTCATATATAGACCCATATATGGACTCATATATGGACCCATATATGGACTCATATATGAACCTATATATGGACTCATATATAAACCTACTAGCTGAAGCCCCGGCTTCGCCCGGGCGAAATCCTGTGACCCCCTCCCTATGACCGCATATGAGTCCTGACTAAATCCCTGGTTCCACCCGAGATACTTCTATGGATCCTCTAAGGGCTCCCTATGAACGCCCTATGAATCTCCTATAACCCCTATGATCTGCCAATGAATTCCTTATGGCATC
>JABFPJ010005348.1:0-12326 GCA_022817425.1 Gryon sp. ZL-2020
TGCTTAGGGGAACGTTATGGAAAGCTTATGGAATCTTATGGGATACTTATGAGATACTTATGGGATACTTATGGGATACTTATGGAAAGCTTATGGGATGCTTATGGGATACTTATGGGAAGCTTATGGGATGCTTATGGGATGCTTATGGGATACGTATGGGAAGCTTATGAAATACTTATGGGATACTTATGGGAAGCTTATGGGATTTCTATGAGATACTTATGGGAAGCTTATGGGGTACTCATGAGATGCTTATGGGAACGTTATGGAAAGCTTAGAGAATGCTTATGAGATACATATGGGATGCTGCTAAATAGCTTATGGGATACTTAGGGAACACGTATGGGATACTTATGGATTAGTAATGGGAAGCTTATGGGATTCTTATGAGGTGTTGATGCGAACGTTATGGAATGGTTATGGGAAGCTTATGGGATACTTATAGGATGCTCATGGGATGCTTATAGCAAGCTTATGGGATACTCATGGGATGCTTATGAGATGTTTATGGCATGTTTATGGGATGCTTATAGGATGCTTATGAGATTCTTATGGGAAGCTTGTGGGATGTTTATGAGATACTATGGGATTGTAATGAGATGTTTATAGGATGCTTATGAGATGTTTATTAGCTGCATATGGAATGCATATGCAGTGTTTATGGAAATTTTCGGGATTTTTATTGGATAATTATGAGATGTTGATAGTAAGCATATAGGAAGCGATGGGACGATGGTTGAATCCAATGAGGTTATAATCAATGTATTGACAGTTTTTCGAATGCATATGAGATATTAATATAAATGAATGATAGATACATCTTTCTTTGATAAGTCAAAAAATAAACTGATATAAAACATAAAAATTCAGATAAACTGAAAAGTATAGGCCAAGTACAAAAAAATGTAAAAAATAAAAAATAATGACGTCTAAAACATATTCGACTTTCTGAATTCAAATATTTAATTCTAAAATAAAATCTTATTTTAATTCAAACTTCATTTTAGCTAAATTTGAAAAGAATCTTAAAAATTTGAAAAAATGAAAAACATATTAGTATAACTAATCACTAAAATTTTTCTCAATATAAGTTATTGATTAAATAACTTATATTAAATAAGTTAAATAAGTTAAATAAGATAAATATGGTCAAGTACATTCGCTAATTTTATTGGAAAAATCTGCAACCTGGGGAGTGAGTCTATAGTAAAATCTAATTTATTAACTAACATGATTAAGTAAATAATAGAAAACTAAACTTCAAAATTATAAAACTAAAACCTAACAAAAATAAGTAACAAAAAATTACAAACATGTAAAAATAAGGTTTCGTTAGTTTCGTTAGTTTTGTTAATCTTGTTAATCTTGCTAGTTATACAGTTATACATACTTCTTAGTTTCATTAGTTCCGATAGTTTCGTTAGTTTCGTAAGTATTAACCTCTACAACATATATAATGTAACATATAAACGATTATAGTTCGCGCCAAGTTTTTTATTTTGCATCGAAACTAACGGGTCCTCCCAATAAGGTTCCGCGTGGCGTCCAACGATGGTCCCTGTTGGCGACACCCAACGTTTCCTTTTCGCAGTCACACAACCAAAGCTCTTCATCATACTCAAAATCTTTGGTCAAGGCGAAATTTCAGCATCCCCTCCTCGCCCGTCGACAATACCGCCGCTGCCTGTTTAGTTGCGCCAATTTCGAAAACGTACTTTGTCGGCAAGGTAGATCTCGCCTAATCTAGATGTCAATTGCCCGCGACTTCTGGTTCACCTTCTCGAGGGATAAATGCGGCAACAGATTTAAGTCATCAGCTCGACTAAATCTGGCTAGTGGTCACAATACTCTTGAGCACCACTCATCCTCGGCAACAGCTAAGAAGGTCCATACAGTAAATCCAAGGAGCTCGACGTCGTGGATGTAGAGCCACAGCAAGCAAGCGTAATCGCTACTCTCATCACATGAGGCTTGGGGCACATCTCTAACAGCATTATCGGCATCTCAGTTAGCTACCCAGATGATTGGTGTGGGCGGCGTACGGCATCACATTTGGTCCAAAGATATCAGCTGGACGGCCAAACAAAATACATATATTGCCGGCAGCAAGGCGACTTACAACAAGGCAAACAATGGTAAGCCTCAAGGGTCAAAGGGTTACCGAAGATCGCATTGAATTCCTCCTTATATTTCTGATGTTGCAGGTCCATGGAAAAATGGGTTGATGTTATCCCAAGATGCACGGAACCTTATCAAGATTCTCTTGGATCCTATTTTACAATTTTCAATCCCTACAATTAAAGAAATATGAGTCATTCTCGTAGATGTTAATTCACTCTCAAACCGCACACTTTAACATAACTAATCTTTTCGGAAACCTTATCAAAATTTCACTTTAAATAATTACAAAAAAAATGAAATTCATAAAATCAAATATTTCCATCAATCTTCACAAAAAAAATGTTTGTCATAAAACTAAAATCTTTACTATAATATTCATTGAAAATAAATAAAAATTAACATACGACCTGATAAAGCATTACCCAAGTACGCTAGCCAAACAGAGACCATCTCGACGGCAATATTTAAGTAAAAAAAAAAATAATAACCTTTCCTTTTTGGACGGGCCCAAGAAGCAGCGTCACAGTTTATAAAAATGTTTGACCAAATTAGTGTTTAATTTGTGTCTTGTTTTAAAAATTGTTTTAGTAAAAATTTATTTAATTGTTTCATAAAATTATTTATTAAAGATAAACTTTAAATTTATTTATATATTATGTAAATCTTGTTTAAATTGTATATATTTATATAAAAAAATATAAACCATTGATGAATTTATTTATTGTAAATATTGTTTATTAAGAATGTATTTTAATTTGTTTATTTATTTTGTAAAATTGATTATGAATGATAATATTTAATTGATTCATTATTTTATTTATTAATGATAACTTTAATTAATAAATTTATTTGTTGTACATTGTTTGTAAATGATAAAATTCAATTAATTTATTTTATTTATTATATTTGTTTAATAGATGATAAATTTTCTTATTAATTCATTTATTTTATAAATTGATTGTTTATATTTTAAAAGTGATTTTTAAACACTTATCTTATTTATTGTATTATTGTATATAATATATATTACAATATATATTATATATTGTATTAAGTTTTTATTTATGATAAAATTTAATTTATTTGTTTATTTTATTGAATTTTTATTTATAATCAAATTCAATTCATTTATTTATTTTATAGAATTTTTATTTATAATAAAATTTCATTTACTTATTTATTTTATTTTATTGAATTTTTATTTATGATAAAAATCTAATTTATTTATTTATTTTATTGAATTTGTATTTATAATAAAATTTAATATATTTTTTTATTTGTCAATTCGATTCATTTAATTATTAATTTGTTTGGTTTATTATAGATTTATTTATTTATTTATTTTTTGGAATTTTTATTTATAATAAATTTTAATTAATTTATTTTATTTTATTGAATTTGCGTGGCGATATTTTAAAGAAAAACATTAATTCGTCGAAAGGTAGCCGAATTAACGTTTACGAAAATGTAAATAAAATATTTAATAACTTGAAATATATTGAAAATAAATTTTGACAACAGAAATTGTTTAATAACAAATTCTGTTGAATTTATTATTATATGAACAAAGAGTTTTATATAAAGAAAGTTATTTTGTTGAATGAATTTAGTAACGATAATAAATGGGATAATTTGTTTCGAATAAAATATTTAGAAATATATTTAAAAAAATTGAACAATTATATTCTGGGTTGAATAAATCAAATTCAAATTAAATTATACAAAGCTTTCAAACTTAAGTTTTTATTATAAAATGTCTTTGTTATTAAACCAACAATCTTTTATATCATAAACTTTTTAATAGTTTAATAGTTTAAAACTTTCTTATTATTTTATGCAATTAATTTAAATAAACCAATTTCATAATTTATTCAACCTTTGAATTAATGTTATTCAGAATTAACGTAAGGACTTACTTATTTCAATAAAAGGTGGAAACAGCCGATCAACAACCCAACAACTGAACAGATTTTGCAAATGAAAGTGCAATTGAAAATTGACATTCACAAATTTAAAACTGAAATAGACTTAGAAGAAAATTTGAAACTATGCACAATGACACATTTCAAGTACTAAACTTTGATTGAACTTAGTGTGAGAACGCGCTAAAAATAAATACGTGTTAAACTTTCAGGAAGCAGCGCAGAATTGATTACTTTGCTTATGGACCCAAAGCAGGAGAGCTCTGATGAACAAAGGATAAGAATGGAGGGAGATTTGGATAAATGATATTGAACAAAGCGAGATTGTTTTATAAACTTAAATTTGGCCATATCTCAAAAGGTTCTTATTTCACTCATCCTGTTATTAGTTAGATATTTTCTTTATCAAGTGCATTTTTATTTTGTATGTAACTATTTTGACTTTGAATTTTCTTTATCAATAGGTATATTGAATTATATTTTTCATTATTGATGTCTTAACTTTTTATGATATTCAATAACATGAAATGGAATGTATAATATTAAATGTGCGTTAAAATGTTAATAATAAATTAAGATAAGAGAATAAACAATTTTTTAAAATTTGACATAGTTTCTAATTTTGCAAAATAACGAGAAGAATACGAATTTGTAACTGAAATTGTTATAAACAAATTAGATAAGAAGTTATTAAAGTTTTAAAATTCACTATGTTTCTAATTTTGCAAAATGTCATTGTGAATGTCCCGCAAAAACTACGGTTTAAATAAGTTAATTATTAACGAAGTTGATAATTTGTTAATATAAAATTTTAATATTTTCTAAAAAATTTTATTATGGTATTTTACAATTAAGTATTCTGATTCTGAAACTGTTTTTAGTTTTTGTATAAATAAATAACTTTACAAGATATTAAATTGTTTATAAAATTTTATTAAATTACAAAAAATATTTTTATATGGTATTTTACAATTAAGTGTCAGGAATTCAGTTATATGTTTATAATTTTTATTATTGCAAAATTGAGGAAGTTATTAAAGATATAAAATTGACTTTGTTTATAATTTTGAAAAATGATATTCTGATTGTACTTGAAGAAAAATTATCTTTGTTCGATAATTATTTAAGGAGTTATTTTAAATGTTATTAAATTTGAATAATTTGAAATATTTTAATTTTTTAATAATTTGTTAATGATATGAACTTCAAAGTGTTTAATTGTTGGTAATACATTTGGTTGTTGGTAATTATCAACTGTAGGAGTTATGGTAAGTTAAAAGTTTTTAATTGTAGGTAATATCGACTAAAGGCTTTTTAGAGTTAAGAAGAATTTTTTTTTATTGGTAATATAGGTTTAGAGTTAAGAAGAAAATGTTTGACTGTCGGTAATACCGACTATAAGTTTTGAAAGAATGATTTGGGTGTCGGTAATTTACCGAATATAGATTTTGAATTAAGAAGGAATTATTTGGCTGTCGATAATTTACCGCTTATAGATATAAGATTAAGAAAGAATTTATCTGATTGTTGGTAATACCGACTGTTGTAATTAATAATTTGCAAAGTTAAAAAGAGTGAGTGTGGCAAATTGGCATCAATCGATATTATGAATGATGACTATTTGAAACTCATTTTTCAATGTCTGCTATAATCAGAATTGAACGACATAACTCTGACTGTCGGTAATTTAACAATTTTAATGTTTATATAATGTTTTTTTATTATTTTTCTTTTAATTAATACTAATCTTTTAAATAATACCAATTTAATAGAGTTAAATGTGATTATAATAACAAGTTCAATATATATATATATATATATAACTTTGATAACTGGTATATATATTTAAGTTATGAAGCATAATATATTTATTCCTATAATAATAAGTTTGTTAGATTAAAAATAATAGTATATATATAATAGTAATTAAGTTACGATATAATATTTTTAATTAGAATTGATGCTTAAGTTTTATAAGTGAATATAATTATGGATGAATATATGATAATATTTTATTTCTAGATATAAATTTTGTATCATTAAAGGCAAAAGCTTCTGGGGTGGAACAAATAAGCCTAATAACACGTTTATTTTAACGTTTTGAACGATCTGGAAAAATGAGATTCGAAAATCAAGAAAATTGAAATTTCTTGAATTTCGATTCAAATCGATTCCAAACGTTAAAATATGCATGTGAAACGCATAAAACAGCTAAAATAAGCCTGATAACACGTTTTTTTAACGTTTTCAACGATTTAGATAAATGAGATTCGAAAATCACGAATTCTGAAATTTTTTGTATTTTGATTCAAAACGTTTAAATTTGCATGTAAATCACTTAAAACTGCTAAAGTAAACCTAATAACACGTTTTTTTTAATGTTTTGATTGATATAGAAAAAAATTAGATTAGAAAATCACGAAAATGGAAATTTCTTGTATTTCGATTTAAAATGTTTAAATTTGCATGTAAATCGCTTAAAACAGCTAAAATAAGCGTAATAACACGTTTTCTTTAAGGTTTTAAACGATTTAAAAAATGAAATTCGAAAATCACGAAAATTGAATTTTTTTGTATTTCTTTTCAGATCGATTCAAAACGTTTAAATATGCATTTAAATTGCTTAAAACGGTTAAGATAAGCCTAACAAAACGTTTATTTTAATGTTTTGATCGATTTGGAAAAATGAGATTCGAAAATCACAAAAATTGAAATTTCTTGTATTTCGTTTCAAATCGATTCAAAACGTTAAAATTAGCATGTAAAACGTTTAAAACAGCTAAAATAAGCCTCATAACACATTTATTTTAACGTTTTGAACGATTTGGAAAAATGAGATTCGAAAATCACGAAAATTGGAATTGTTTGTATTTCGATTCAAATCGTTTCAAAACGTTAAAACATGCATGTTAAACGCTTGAAACAGATAAAATAAGCCTAATAACACGTTTATTTTAACGTTTTGAACGATTTGGAAAAATGAGATTCGAAAATCACAACAATTGAAATTTCTTGTATTTCTATTCAAATCAATTCATAACGTTAAAATTAGCAAGTAAATTTCCTTCAACTGCTAAAATAAGCCTAACAAAACGTTTATTCTAACGTTTTGAACGATTTGGAAAAATGAAATTCGAAAATCACGAAAACTGAAATTTTTGTTAATTCCTTTCAAATCGATTCAAATCGTTTAAATTTGCATGTAAATTGCTTAAAAAAGCTAAAATAAGTCTAATAACAAGTTTTTTAACGTTTTGAACGATTCGAAAAAACGACATTCGAAAATCACGAATTCTGAAATATTGTGTAGTTCGATTCAAGACGTTAAAATTTGCTTGTAAATCGCTTTAAAAAACTAAAATAAGCCAAATTACATGTTTATTTTAACGTTTTGAACGATTCGAAAAAACAAGATTCGAAAATCATGTTTTTTGAAATTTTGTGTATTTGGATTCAAAACGGTTAAATTTGCCTGTAACAAGCTTAAAAAAGCAAAAATGAACTCAATGACATGTTTACTTTAACGTTTTGAACGATTAGCCAAAACCAATTTCGAAAATCAAGAGATTCAAAAATTCTGAAATATTGTGTAATTCGATTCAAAACGTTAAAATTTGCATGTAAAACGTCGCAAACCGCTAAAATACTTCTAGTAACACAGTTATTTTAACGTTTTGAACGATTTGAATAAACGAAATTTGACAATCAAGAATTCCGAAATTTTGTTTATTTCTATTCAAAACGTTTAAATTTTGATATAAAATGCATAAAAAAGCTGAAATAAGCTTAACAACACTTTAATATTGGCGTTTTAAACAATTCGAAAATCAGGAATTCTGATATTTCACTTACATTACAATTTTTAATACTTCATTAAAAAATGTTCATCTACTAAACAATTATGGCTATTCAATACAAGAATTATCATCGATGATCATGATTTTCATGATTTAATCATGCATGTCCTTAATTTTCATCAACTAATATTTCTGCGAAGTGTTCAATTTTAACTGAATGTCTAGTACATTATCTACGCAAAGAAACTGTATCTACGTCTAACGGAAAGACATTAGATGCCTTACTGCGCAATACAATTTAATTGCACTATTGTAGATCTATCGGTAAAACCAACATTTTGCATGTAAAGACACTCTACATTATACAGAATGTTCGGTTCACTTAACTGTGTAGTGCGTTTGAGTTTTTCTAATGGCAGGGATTCAGGGAGCCCATAGAAATTACAATACAAATTAAAAAACTGTATTTGTACTCAAAAAACAATATTAATTCAAATGATACATATATATATATTAATTAATAAATATTGTTTAAGTATCAATTCTTAGAATAAAATGACAATTATGTAATTATTGATATTCTGTATATATATATATATATATGTATATATATATATATATATAACAATAAATATATGTAGGATAACTGATAAAAAACAAAAATTTTGGAAATAAAACGGTTGAAAATCTGGTTCATACTTAGAATTCTGTATGAGAAAAAGTTATCAAAAATTATTTACGCATGTAACACTGTATACTTACAAATAGTATTTATTGATATGGTACATGTTAAATTTGTATATCTCAACTTATAAATATGAAGACATATATGTTTTACTAATAATTAACAAAATTTTATATTTCAAAAATTTTTGGTTTAAATTAATAGTTTTGTAATGTATATTTTACTAAATTATGAATTCTAAGGTTAGTTAACCCACAAAAATTGTGTATGCAATCGTTGTTGTCGACATTGCATAAATCAAAATAGTGTAAGCCGAAATGGTATAAATTGAAATGGTATAACTTAAAGTGATCTAAATTCAAACAGCTATAAATGAAAAAGGTAGCAATCAAAGTGTGATAATTCGAAATTTCATAAATCGAAATGCAGAAGTCGAAATGATATAAATTGAAATGATAAAATTCGAAATAATATAAATCAAAATAGTGTAACTCGAAATGGTATGACTATAAATGGTATAACTCAAAGTGATATGAATCGTAATGTTAAAAATGAAAGTATGATAATTAGAAACTGTATAAATCGAAATGGTATAAGTTGAAATAATATAAATTGAAATGGTATAATGTGAAATAGTATAAATCGAAGTAGTGTAAGTGGAAATGGTATACATCGAAATGGTAGAAATCGAAGTTTTAAAAATCCAAATAGTATAAGTAGAAATAATACTAGTCAAGGTGGTATAACGAAAAGTAATATAATTCGAAATAGTAAAGATCGAAATTATATAAATCGAAATGGAACGTTTCAAAGTGATATAAATCAAAGTGGTATAAATCAAAATAGTATAAGTCAAAATGGTATAAATGCAAATTGAATAATTCAAAGTACTATAAATTGAAATGGCATTTTGTAATAATGTCACTATTTTCTTAAGTCCACCATATAATTTATTTTATAAGTTCTTACTTTTTTATGCAAAGTAAAAATTTATAAGGTTTAATTTTTTATATTTTAGTGATTAAATACTTAGTTTTTTGGAAAACGTTAACAAACAGTATCATTCCGTTTAATAGTGCAAACGATTTCCGGTCACTACAAAATAAATCCTTTCCGGTAATTGTTACCATGGACTACTCTTAATATAAAATAAAATTATTATAAATAATTAATAAAAAAATTAATTTCATTTTTTAAATTTTAATGTATTTTTATTTATTAATACAAATTAATTATTACGTATATTCCATAGGTTTTTTTAAATCATAATAAATATAAAATTTTTGAACAGAAAAAAATTGTATCAAAATCCTTAACTTTCTAATGACTGGTTCATCTGCATGACATTGATTCTTCAACTTCCTCGTTTTCGATATCACTTATTATTTCTACAAATTAAACAAATAAAATTACTTTTTGAATTAATCTGTCACGTTTACTGCTATTATTTTCTGTGTATTTTGTAAACGTTTTGCTTACCTTCCATGTCTTTGAATTGTCTGCGTTTTTCTACCGTGATCAAATAAAAGCTTTTCAAAAAGATTTCTACGTTTATACTGATAAAGTAAATTGAATTTGTTCCTAATTATGAATATATAATAATAGAAATATATATAAGTAAATAATATATATTTAACCGTTTAAGGACGGATATGCTAATATTGAAAGCATCTTCATTTGATCAATATTGAGTTAATTATCTATCAATACAAATGTTATACATAAATTAAATATATATATTTTTTGGTTCTCTCATAAAAAGTTTGTTTAAACCAATTTTAAATAAAACAATATTTTCATACAAATGACATATTTTTATGATTTCTTTCACTAAAGTCAACTTTAATTTACATTTAATTGTATTTTAGCCAATAAATGATCAAATTAAAATCATATTACAACTTCTGAGTGTTTATCAACCAGGGCATCATATTGCCGTACTTAAAGGGTTACAGTAAAAATTTACCGGCCTTCCGAAAGTTCATGCTGCTTTAGTTGAATCAGTTTCTCACGATCAAGCATAGCTTTGGATCGATTCCGCACCGGATTCAGACAATTTTGTATACGCCCTAAATTGATATCACTGTCGATGAAGAAAGCGTGTAATTTATCTAGTAATGGGAATAAAATTATTATTTCTTGAATAAAGTAGATCACACAGAATATTCTTGTGATATTTAGACATATTGAAATAATATTAACATTTTATAAATAAAAATTATAAATGTCATTAGCCGAACTCTCGGCTTCGCCCAAGCTTTTATTTTGTATAACCGATTGTAAAGCGGTCGTCAATCGGACTTCCGATGATTATCCGCTGGTTGTCTAGGGGTTGCAGGGGTTTTTCTGAGAGTTTTTCCCAGTGTCTGCCAGTGGTTTTCTGATGGTTTCTCAGAAGTTTTTTAGGTTTCTTAGGTTTAGGTTTTTTACATTTCCATATATTAGTAGGATAAGTTTATCGCGGACGAAGCCGGGTGATCAACAGCTAGTAACATTGTAAATCCATATCGATAAAATTACGTAATATATTTTGTTTTTTCACGTATTTTGAGTTCGAAAAAATGAGTATGTCATTTTAAAATATCACGTAATTTCATCGAACTGAATTTGATCTGTATGCATTAAACCAAAATAGGTTTTCCTGTTTCAAGTATTAATATTTGCCTTTTCGAAAAGCAAGAATTAACTTCGTATACATACCAACAAGACTATTGTAAGAATAATATTAATATATAGAAAAATAATATACCTAACAAAGTCCATACATTAGGATGGACGCCAATTTTAGCTCGAAGATAGCGATTTCCAGATCCAACACATTTATTTGTGCGAAACTGTGATCCGTACACACTAACGACGTCTGCCTTTCTTATCCATGTTTTTTTAACGTAATCCAAAAATTGAGCTACTCGTGGAAACTCTTCTGACAGATTTGTAGCTTCTTTCTGAAAGCATTCAAACGCTTCATCGAATAAATTGGCAGGTAGAAGTGGTAGGGTTAAGATCATATTTATTAATTCACCTGGTAATTGGGCCAAATTCATCCTTTTCAAACGTCGTTGATTTGCCTCCAAAAATAAAATTAATAATGATAATAAAATGAATGACAATAAAAGTTTACCTGTATCGTATTTTAAAAATTTGGAATAAGAAAAATTATTTTTATTGTAAAAGTAGCAATCTTAAACAAAGAAGCTATGAATAATAAGAAATAAAAGTGCAAGATTTTACAGTTTATAATAGAAAGAATAGTCATACGGTTAATATATGCTTTTTTGTGCTTTTGATTGATATATTTTGTAAAGGTAATAATGCATTATTTCAGTAAAATAAAAATTTTCTAATATTTTTTTTTATAAATGATATATATATATATAATGTATGTTAAAAACATTAAAAAAAATTTAATTTCATTGAAAATGAAAAAGCGCCAAGTACAAAGATTTTATAAAATAAATAAATTAAAATAACTATTATAAATTTCATCTTACTACGCAATCTTTAACAATTTCGTTATCATCAAAAACTTATAGAAATAACTGAATGGCCAAGTACGAAAAGACTATAATCAAAGACTTAATCATAAGATTGTTAACTGTTTCATAACTGAACTGAACATAAATGTTTTCTTAGTTTTCTTAATATTCTTAGATTTCTTAGTTTTCTTAGTCTAATAAGTATGGAATTGTAAAATACTTGGCAGTGAGCATTAGTCACATCACAAAAACTAATACATAAATTTAAATCTATGTCTGTCTGTTTGTCTGTTTGTCTGTGTGTCTGTTACCTCATCACGGC
>JABFPJ010005349.1:0-12326 GCA_022817425.1 Gryon sp. ZL-2020
TAAGAATTTTAAGAATTTTAAGAATTTTAAGAATTTTAAGAATTTTAAGAATTTTAAGAATTTTAAGAATTTTAAGAATTTTAAGAATTTTAAGAATTTTAAGAATTTTAAGAATTTTAAGAATTTTGAAAATTTTGAGAATTTTAAGAATTTTAAGAATTTTGAGAATTTTGAAAATCTTTAGAATCTTGAGAGTCAAAAAAAATAATATAGGTTTTATATAAACATAATTTCACAAAACAGTTCCTTTATTCCATGGTAATAATAACTTGAACTAAATTTAACACAAATATTTATAAGAATGTTGATTCAGGACATGTTTACTGCATTAAAATGAGTAATATAAGATTTATTCAAATAAGCAAAATAAACGTATAAATACCCTGAAAATAATATAACGATACTAATCACGTAATTTCATTCAAAAATTAATAAATAAACATTTTATCCTCTTTATGTAAAATTGTTAGTAAAAACACATTTTACTACTTCCACGAGATAGAAGAAGACTATTAAAAATAATCACTTTTCCATTGAAAAAAATTGTATATGCAAAAAAAAATTTAAATCTTGTTTGTTGGTCACTAAACTGTATTGCGATGGAAATATTTGTGTAATATTTTTTACTAAATTGGATACAAGATTATCGAGCATTTTTAAAAATGGAAAAACAAAACTGTACGTGTACTAATACAATTTTGAAATTTATATAACAAAATGTATTATAAAAGAAAAATGTTGTTATATTAAACATTTTTAAATAACAAAAAATGTTAATAAAAAAATGAACACGTTTTTTTTTAATTTAAATTTCAGTACCAAAAAAGACGAAATAAAATTAGTACTACAATCAAAAAATTCTATTGCGCAATAATAACATTTATATTCATTTCTCAAACTTTATTTCTATTTCAAAGTACTCATAAAATTGAAAAAAAAAAAACACATTTTCAATGTTAGCATTAAAATGAAATTTCATAATGTTACAATCTAAACCCAAATGGAATCGTGTGATCGTACACTTAAACCGCCATTCTTTATACATCAGATTCGTTGAATCTTTATCGACAAAGAGATATTATAAGAATAAATTCCAGCCCCAAAAAATGAAATCCCCATTGAGCGTGTGTTTTGAGGTCATGAACTGAAAAGTGTATATCGCGTCATTTGGTTTTTATTTCACGTTTTTATTTCGCACGTTATTGCCCCATCACTGATGGTCCTGCGTGGCATTTCAAAATGGGTTCACGCTGGGGGGGGGGGAGTTGTTCAAAATTTAAACGTTACAATGCAAAATTGCAAAGTGCACGTATACGTTATTCGGAAACATAGTAAAGCGCGATCAAAGGCACTTGAATTTTTCATTACGTTCGATCGCAAGTACATGATTTTTGTGTTAACGAGCGTCGGAGAACGGAAAATCCATTCGCCATTATGCTGTAATATCCCTTCGAGTGTTTTTCGTAAATGCCGGTAATTCGTTCCTTTTGTGCGTGCGCCAATTTTCGTCTTTCAATTTTTTCACAACAACTATAGACTTTTTATCTTCTCTCTCCTTCATTTTTAGCAATAACTTTAACTTTTTTTTTGTAAAACTACAAATTATGAAAAAATAGTTTTAACTGAATTTTAATTTGTTGTAAAAATATTTAATATCTACAACATTTTTGTTAATTTTTGACATCCTTATGAGACATCCTTATGAGACATCCTTATGAGACATCCTTATAAGACATCCTTATGAGACATCCTTATGAGACATCCTTATGAGACATCCTTATGAGACATCCTTATGAGACATCCTTATGAGACATCCTTATGAGATATCCTCATGAGACATCCCTATTGGACATCCTTATGAAATATCCTTATGAGAAATCTTTCTTAGACGTACTTATGAGACACATTCGTAAACATTCTTATGAGACATCCTTATGAGATATTCCTATCAAACTTTTCTATAAAATATCCCTATGAGACGTCCCTATGAAATGTCTCTATGAGAAATCCTTATGAGAAATCCCCATGAAACTTTACTATCAGAAATCCTGATGAGACATTCCCATGAGACTTTACTATCAGAAATCCTGATGATACTTCCCTATCAGACATCCTTATGAGACGTCCCTATCACACATCCTTATGAGACATCCTAATGAAAAATCCTTATGAGACATCCTTATGAGAAATATCTATGAGACACCCCTGTTACACATCTTAATGACATCCATACAACATCCTTATGAGAATTGTCTATGAAAAATCCTTATGAGACATTCATATGACACAATTTTTGTTTAATTCAAAAGATGAGTAAGAATAAAGTTTGAAATTAATTAATTTACGAAAGATGAAAGGACGAAGAAATGTTAATTAATTAATGAAAATAAATGGGGATAGTCTTTTAACAAGTGGGCTGAAAACTTTGACAAATACTATTCATTGATTAAGATCGCCTATCGAGTGCATTTTCTTGAAAGCTATAAATTTCAAGCTGTTTATTCTGTTATCGATGCAAACGGCCGTCTTTTTGATAGCAAATCATTCAAATTACTTTAAGCAATGCATTCAAAAGCAGTCGACGAGTAATTGGAAACCTTTGCAGAAAGATAGCAACTTATTTGTCTTCGACGAATTTTAAATTGATATATTTCTGCACTAACTCTTATCAACAACTTTTGTCAAGTAGTTTGCCTTAATGCAATTTTATTCGACAAACATTGAGCTGCGTTGGTTTTTAGATTCTAAAGTTTTTTGTTAAATTTGTTTTCAAGCTCTTTTTGCAAATTTTAATATTTTTAAATATCAAAATGAAATTTAACTCTTTTCGATTCGTCACATTCCCAAAAAAATTATTAATTTTTTATAAAAAATGCAATTTTATAAAAATGATTTTTTTATTCATATTTTTATTATTTATTTGTTTACACATTATTTTAATTTGTAAAAAGAAACTTTCTGAGTATATTCAATTAATAAATTCGCGTTTTTACTAAAATCTAAAATAGAATTAAATTTATAGAAAATCGCGATACGAAACTAATTATACTAATTGCAAAACACATGTACAATAATGATATCGCGCTAATCCCTGGGACTCATAAAGGTCAGCTTTTATTGCAAGCTAATGAATGTTGAAATAAATTTCGGGAAAGTAATCGAAAAAGCATATAATTTGCAGACAATTTTGCGGCCAAGTTGCATTTTGCGTTCGATGTATTCTATCGCATTAAAGCCGCTTCGGGGGATAGCGGAAGAGTATTAAAATGGAAAAAGATCAGAGCAATTAAAGCGCGCAGCGAATGTCGACGAAACGAGCGCGATTTATCGCGCGTGACGAGTCGTCTGTGGATTACAAAATCATTTTCAGCTTATGCGTGTAATCTCGAGTAATGCGACCATGCGTTGATTTTCTCAAAAAAAAAAAAAAAAGTTCGGGGATCCAGAAAAAAAGTGCATTTTTATCTCAAACTGTCACGTTACTGTGACAATATAAGGACATTTTAATTAACGGAAAGATTCATTTGCCAAATTTTTCTACAAGATATGGTCTTACAAGAAAAATGAAAGATTACGTTTCAGTTGTCCGTCTTTTGTTTCTAAAGTGTTTTGCCACAATGAAATGACGAAAGTTGCACAACATTTTTTCTTTTCTTCTTTTATAACGAATGATTTATTTCGACAATGTATTTAATTTTTGCTCATGACATCCTTACGAAATCCTTATGACATCCTTATGAGAAATATTTATGAGACATTGCTATAAAACATCCTTATGAGATACCCCTATGAGATTTCCCTATGACATCCCTATGATATCCTTACGAAATTCTTATGACATCCTTACGAGACATCCTTTTGAGACATCCTTATGAGACATCCTTATGAGACATCCCTATGAGACTACCTTATGAGACATCCCTATGAGACTACCTTATGAGACATCCCTATGAGATTTCCCTATGACATCCGTATGATATCCTTGCGAAATTCTTGCGAAATCCTTACGGAATCCTTATGACATCCCTATGGCATCCTTATGACATCCATATGACATCCTTTTAACATCCTTTTTTATATATCACCAAGGATGTTGCAAAAGCAATTTTTATTACATATAATAATTGTTTTTAAATTTCGTCGTACCTTAAGTGGACAAAATACATAGATATATTTGTTAATAATTTTTGTTTTTCATGACAAATACGGTTTATTTTGAAATTTTTCAAAAATGCATTTCATAAGTATACTTTTAGGTTGAAACACTTGGGCTTTATCTCCGCAACAGGTTCTAATTTTGCGTTGGTCAGTGTAATCTTCGCACTCGTTATTTCATAAAAGAAACCTCATAACTACTAACTCGTATCTTGTTGAGGCGAAAAAAATTGAAAGTAGAAAAAAAAATGTGATATATATATTTCAACTAGTCCTTTACATTTATCCTCAAGACTCAAAATTGAAGAGACGTCGTAAAACTGAAGCAAGTTTAATGTTACAAAAATTTCATTTCATTTTTATATTACAAAAAGACGACATAACGAGCAAGAAATGACTTTTTTTTGCTTGAAATAAAAAAAAATTGCAATGAAATTTATATTTCATTAAATTCGAAGAAATGATCAGCTATTTCTGAACACATATAATTGCGCGAAATTATATGTTCAGATTAAGTTCATCTTGCACGGGGGAGTACTAGCTTACACGATGAAAAGTCTGGAAATTTTGCAAAATGAGAAAAAGAATAGAAAGAGAAAAGGTGGTTTGCAAAAAAAAAAATGGGTAATTCTGTTATTCTGCAAAAATAATGGAACATTCGTGTAGCGAAAAAATGAGATGTTAGTAGTGGGAAAATAGCGCCAGAGGGCGTGCTACGATGTCGTGATGCATAACGATATGGGCGAATTTCGCGGTCGCTATTCGAAATTGTCGGTCGGAAAGTTTTTAAATAATTACAGAGAGGCTCCTCGTGAAGGGTCTCGCAATTGAGTCCGATAGCGTCGACGAGGCGCACCACTCCAACGTGCTATTAATGGGAAAAGTTTACTTTTATCTTTTAAACGCTCGGCAACACTACTAATTTCTAACTTCCAACATTACTTCTACCTTCAACCGCACAACCTTCTAACCAACCGAGTCACTATTTCCTCTAGAATATGAGACACCTTGGATGGGATCTTTTTTTTTAACATCATTGATATCCATATCAATATCAATATCATTAGGTTTCTCTTTTTGATTATTATTATTATCATCAATTTTGTTATCCTCACTTTTACTCCATTTCGTTATTTTATATTATTTTATATAATTTTTCGTCAAATATAAAAATATCAAATAGGTTTGTTTTTGTCTTTTATTATTATTATTATTGTTATTTTTATTATCACCATAATCATCACTAACACCTGTTTTTTATATTAAACTTTTTCCATTTCATTAATCTTGATATCTTGCTTTATTTGTCTGATCAAATGTGAATGTATAAATTAGCTTCCTTTTCTTTGTGCATCATCATTATAACCATCATCGTTATCATTATAATCATCATTACTATTATTTATTTTTCTTTCCTTATTTTTATATCTGATATTATTTGATATAAATATTTAATCAAAAGTAAAAATGTGAAATAAGTTCCATTTTATAATTATAATCATCATTATCATTATCATCATAATTATCATCATTATTATCATTATCATTTTAATCATTATCATCATCGTAATTACCATCATCATAATCACCATCATTATCATCATCATTATCATTATCATCATTAATCATCATTAATCATCATAATTATCGTTATTATCATTATCATAATTATTAACATTCTTATCATCATTATCATCATCATTATCACCATCATTTTCGTCATCATTATCATAATTATTATCATCTTTATCATCATTATTATTCTTATTCTTATTATCGTTATCATCGTCATTATAAATATTATTATAATTATTAACAACTTTATTATCATTATCTTTATCATTTTTTAAACTTCAAATTGATAATTAGTAGACATTCAAAACGTTTATCATTTGTTATCATTATCATCATTATTATCATTATTATCATTGTCATAATCATTAACATTTTTATCATTATTATCATCATTATTATCATCGTCATTATAATCATTATCATAATTAAAAACATCTTTATTATTATCATCATATATATCATCTGTATAATCGCCATTGTCATCATCATCATTATCATCATCATTCATTTTTTCTATTCTGACGTTCTCCATTGCAAGTTTTTATATCATTTGATATAATCATTTGACAAATTATGAAAATATAAATACGTTTTTTTTTCTTTTGAAAATATCGAACAGCTCCTCTTTTTTTGACTCTCTCTCTATTTTCCTTCGATTTCATTTTAGCAGCACGTGGTACTGCTTTCTCATTATTCTTCTTCATTGTTTTCTTACACTGCGTCGATGCAATTCCCCTCGCAGCGAGCGGATTTCGCTGGAGCGGATAATTAAATTTACCAAGAGAGTCCTTGTGTAAATAAATTCGAGAAGTTGAAGGGAGCTGTTTTTTCAAACCCAATTGACACTTTAATTATTTCATTTGGCATATAATATAAAGTTCAATTTTCACGGCTCAATGATCCGCATTCAAGGATATTCATTGTAAATTCATTCCTATTTACTATATTGCGTGGAATAATAAATTTTAGATATCATTAGAAATTTAAACTGCAAATATTATTAAATTTCCGTTAATACCATAACTTTCAAAGCAAAATGAAAATCAATTATGAATGAATACATTCATTAAATGTCGACAAGTAATTATGATGAAATTGTTAATGAAACAAATTGCGATTACCATATTTGTGCAATTTTTACACAATTTTTAATTGACAAAAGCTGCTTATCATTTTTTGTTGGCAAAATTGAAAAAAAGGTTTTTTAATATTCATAAACACGTCTCTGGCATTCTATATTTAAACGCAAATTGCGAAGTAATGTTACAATATAAAAACCAGAAACATGCAATATTTTTAAAAATTAATTCAAATTCATATTCAATGAATCGTAATTATTTGAAATTTGGCGATATTTTACTTTTTTGAATTTCAACAAAAATACTGCATTAATCATTATTTTCATAATAAAGAAAAATTGTGCTTTTTTATAATAAAAAAATAGGAAGATTTGTAATTTAAGGTCAAATAATTTCTGATTAAATCGTTAAATATTTTCGCTGTAACAATTTATAAAAAGTTTCTTCGGGGTTTAATTTAATGATAATATTGGTAACGTTAACTAAATGTGTATTGAAGCGAGAAGGCATTACATGTCTAATGGAAGTAACGAAAACAAATTAACTTTAAGAACACAAGGATTTCGCGCACAAATCGTTGAGATTGTTTGTTATATTTGGCTCGTGAAGAATGTTATTCATCCAAATGCTATATATATATATATATATATATATATATATCGAGTTGAAAATCGCGAAATACATTATCCCTTCAATTATCATACCTTGTTTTTTCTTCGTTTTTCTATAACTTTCATATATACAATTTGTTCTTAGTAACGATTTTCTAACAATTATTTCTGTAATTATTTTATATTTTTTACTGTAAAGACAATTAAAAGTTTAACTCCAATTAATAAGTACAGTGCAAAAACAGGTATTATTAATACTTTTGTAGATTCAATTAAATCTTTTTTATAAATAGTTGTATCTATGGATGTTAATCGTAAAAATTTTTTAAGATCTACAATGGTTTATTATTTCTATCCAAGATATCCCTGTGACATCCCTGTGACATCCCTATAACATCCATATGAAAACCCTATGATATCCATGTGATGTCCATGTGACATCCATTTGACATCCATATGACATCCTTATAACATCCATATGACATCCATCCATCCGTCCAAGTAATAAAGAAAATAATATATAATACGTCGTGATATTTACATCCCTATGATATCCATACGACATCCGACGACATCCATATAATATTCGATGACATCCATATGATATCCCTATGACATCCTTGAAACATCCTTAAGATATCCTTTTAACATCCTTAAGACATCCTTCTAACATCCTTAAAACATCTTTGTAACATCCTCAAGACATCCTTAAAAATCCATTTTCATATATCAGCAAGGATGTTGCAATAATATATTTTACCAAATATAATGATAATTTCTACTTTTTATGTTTCTTCCATTTTTTAAAAATTTTTAATGAACACAAAACAAATTTATTAAAAATTCAATTAAAAAAATTAATTTTCTAATTTCATAAAAAATTAAAATATTAAAAAAACAGAAATAATGGACGAAGCTGGACAAGTTTTGCTTGACAAAAGTAAAAGCAAAGATAAGTCAAAGTTTCGTTAATGCCGCAATAAGAAGCGTTTAATTCTCAAACATCGAGAATCCGCATTAGAAGTTAAGATTTTAACGGTCGGTTAAATTTAACTGACGGATTAAAAGGGAGATGGTCCGATGGAAATAACCCCTTGCTTTGCGATTAAGTTAACTTTTATGTTGCCTTAAGATGAAATAAAATCACTTTCGCAACAGCGAAGAAAAACAGTTCGCATATAATCGACAGATATCATCGCTGACATTGTTTTTTATTATTAATCAAAATCAAAATTACAAGGCGTTGAACATGAAAAATAAAGTTCGAAAGATAGACTTATTTTTATGACACTTTTACAATTGTTTTATATTTTTTTTAATATTATAGTGTAAGGTAAAAATTTATAACAAAATTGCTTGTCTTTAAACTAAATTTTTAACGGGATTTAAGTCATTTTCGTAATGATATTACAACAGAAAATTTGCAGTCAAAACTTTTGTTCAACTGTAGTATGATATTGCCAAAGGCACTATGTAAATCTTAATCGCACCACAGCAATAAAGTATGTCAGCTAAAATCGCTGTCGCATATCAGTTTTAACGTCTTATCGAATATAAAGTGAGGTGATGTTATGTTTATCGATAACTTATTTTTCCATTTGACTTATTATTTAAATTAAAAAATATAAATACATTTCTGCAATAAAAAATTTAAATTTTGTATTATGTTGTATTATTTCAAATTTTATTTACATGTCATAGGGATGTTATAGGGATTTTATAGGGATGTCGTAAGGATGTCAAGAGGATGTCATATGCATGTTAAAGGATGTCGTAGTGATGTCAAGGGGATGTGATATGCATGTTAAGGGATGTGGTAGGGATGTTAAGGGGATGTCATATGCATCTTAAAGGATGTCGTAGTGATGTCAAGGGGATGTGATATGCATGTTAAGGGATGTCGTAGGGATGTTAAGGGGATGTGATATGCATGTTAAGGGATGTCGTAGGGATGTCAAGAGGATGTCATATGCATGTTGAGGAATATTGTAAGGATGTCGTAGGGATGTCGTGAGGATGTTATAGGGATGTAGTATGGATGTTATTTTATGTCATAAGGATGTCATTATGCTAATAAAAGTAATAAAAATAGTAACAATTTTAAATATAAATTGTTTTGAAACGATTTTTTTTAAAAAATCACTTAAACGCAACACACCTTCAATGAAAAAACTAGAAACTTAAATATTGACAATCTGAATTATTTTCGCTGATTTCAATTATCAAAATAAAACTGATAAATGAAAATAAATGCATTTCGCTATAATATTTAATTGAATTGATATTCTAAATGAAGAAACTTATTATGCGTCATAAGTAGCGAATCACTTGATATTCTATTTTAATTCAATCATTTGTATTTGCGTTATTCAATATACAAATATACATTATCCATACAAAATTAAACATCGCAAAATGCATGATATAAATCTTCATTTTCTCAATACGAACATAAAAGTTAGTTTTTCTCAAAATCGCGTGGACCAAACAAAAAAAAGAAAAAAAGAAATGGTAACGTAATATACTAAACAGGATACTCGTTACCATATTAATGAATCAAAATCATTTATGTATCCCAAACAATAATCCTGTAACATATCTATATATTCATCACAGTGTAAATCAATCTTTTGAAGAGCACTTTGTTACGTTTCACGGTATATACGTGTATAATATTGATATGTTAATTTAAGCGTATCCGCATGTAATTTCTCACTCAGATTATTTACAATTACACGCTGAAAAACATTTCAAATTTTTATTCGATAATTTTCAACGCCTTTGGCGTATTTCATTTAAACGCAGAATTCTTGAACGTTTTGTGTGTTTAATGTTATTTTTTGTCGCAATTTCAATTCAGTTTTACGAATGCTAGCGAAAAGATGAAGAAAAAAAGGGGAACGAATCTGAGAATGAATATGACATTCTTAGTTCATTAGAGTTTTCAGTGAAAAGATTACAGGAGTGCAAATGAAAAGGGACATGTTTGGAAGCTGCTACAACAAAACAGGAATAAAATCGTAAAGCAAAGGAAGGAAGGAAGGCAAGAAAAGCGAGTTTTGCGAGCAGAAAGGAGAGTTAAATGCTTGAAAAAGGAGGGAACAAAATAAAAAAAAAAAAAAAAAAAAAAAAGAAGAAGATTAACTCTTTGTCCGTTGGACCACCGCGGCACTCCTTTGTCTCTAAGTTGAGTACTCTGTCGCGACACCCTATTTTTATCCGCAGTTATTCCAACCACCGACAAACCGCCTCCTTTTCCGTCATCGCTGGTCAATGTATTTTAAACCGCTAACTATTCATACAAACCGAGTCGCGAATTATTCAGAAAACCCATGCATATTAAGTTTTTCACGAAATATGGTGAGAATATTTAATTTTCATACAATGGAGAAGACTTTTCATAGAATGAAGAAGACTTTTCGGATATTTGAAATGTTTTTGTGTTAAAAAGTAATTATTCAGTTGAATTTTAGTGTTGAACGATGTCATCCTTATGAGAAATTCTTATGAGAATTTGCTGAGACATTCTTATGAGACATCTTTATAAGACTTCGCTATGAAACATTTTTATGAGACGTCCTTATGAGACTTTGCTATGAGAAATTATTATGAGACATTTTTATAAGGAATTCTTAAGAGACATCCTTATGAGACTTTGCTATGAGACATTTTTATGAAACATCTTTATGAGACATCCTTATGAGATATCCCTGTGAGACATCCTTATGTGACTTCCCTATTGGACATCTTTGTTACAAAAATTAATGAGGTACCCCTATAAGACATCCTTATGGGACATTCTTATGGGATATCCTTATGAGACATCCCTATGAGACAAAGAAACAACTAAGCATTTATAGAAACAAACGTATTTTTCCCATGAATGCACTTATTTAATATTACTTTTTATACAAGAAAAGATTCTTTATTGTATATTTAAATTGTTCAGTGATTCATGTATGTAAATAGTCGGACATTAAGCATACAAATAAACAATTATTATTAATTATAAAATTAAATAAGAAAGTTAATAACAAGTAAATAAATATTTATGTTTACTATTAATTAAATTTGTTTTCTGGTTTATTTATGATTACTTTACTTATATTATAATATTTTCTAAGCACATTATTTATTACATTTAAATTATTTCCCCAAGCACGCGAGACACGTACGTTGAAACAACTAAATTTTCGTTAAGCCAAGTAAAACTTTTATTGAAATTTAGCTGTTGCAAGCGCAAGTTGACAAAAAACTTGTCCTCAGTGAATAATAAAGCATTTCAGATTTTAACATCAGCCAGTCATTATACTTTTTTCCCCTTTCATTTATTCACAACACTCATATATTATTTCATTCTTTCATTCCATTTTATCAATTCTTACGTAAACAGAATCAAAAAATGTTCAAGCCAAATAATTTTCAATTTTTCATCAACAACATAACCTCAAAGTTCAATAAAACTTCAATGTCTGACTATATAAAAGTCAAATCACTGAAAATCCCTTTACCGAATATAATAAACAAAAATCTCAAATGAAAATCTGAAAAAAAATATAAAATTAAGTCTTTTTCTTGCAATTTTGCTCCTTTAAAAAGTTATTTCTAAGTTGAACAACATTTCCAACTAAGTTCAACTTTTTTACATATTATAATTCATTTTCATCGATCGCTCTAAAATTCATTTTTCTGAATATTGAAAAAAAAAAAAAAAATCTGAAGTATCCAAGTTGTTGACAACATCAGGTTCCCCTTTCATCGTCAGCACAATGTCGTATATGAGATAAAGCAAAGCCCCGACAAGGCTACGACTGTTGTTTTCAGGCTCCTAATAAATGGAGCTCGCACTTCGATCGACAGATCTATCGGCACCGACAACATTACACGATGCTCTCCGTCGATTACA
>JABFPJ010005350.1:0-12321 GCA_022817425.1 Gryon sp. ZL-2020
CTGAGCTACGAAGACTTCTAATGAAATGTTTTGTAAACATCAACTTAAGTCTACTATAGTATATATATGAGACTAATTTGGCTTGCCCATAAAACCCTATACAGGGAATATGTGGGTAGGCGTTTCAAACCCTCATTGGGCCTGATATAAGGGCCTGGGACATAATATGGCCCTTGTTAGGCCCTATATTGGTCCTGCCCTCCAACCCTGCAACGAATTATACAACATTGGGCCTACATTGGCTCAGTCCAGGCTTACCCGTAACGAGGTGAACCCAGACTTTACCAATCCAGGGCCCGCTTTTTAACTAGGCAAGCCTTTTTAAATTTCTACTAGGGTTACTTTTAAATTTAGATGATACCGAATTTGATGTACCATTTGCAAGAACGGAATTCTTCAAAAAGTCCTTCGTAAATACTGCCTGTAAGTTCTGGAATGGTGTTCCACTATATATATGCCAATCAAAAACTCTTGCAGCTTTGAAAGAGAATTTTTCAAGTTTGGGATAACTTGTTATTGCGAAAAACGTTTACGAAAAATATATGCTGAATGATTTCCATTAATATCTGAATTAATGTGGTATAATGATACGATTATGTTATGATATATTATTGATGATACAATTTGTGAATTATATTGTAAAGTCAAGACAATTTTAACCACTTGTCGACAAGTTGCGGAAATAAGCTTTTGTTTAAACTCCATCTGAATATTTTTTAACCTCGTTTAGACCTGTAAAAATGTCCGAAAAGAGGGTGAAAAGATATGTAAAATTGGATGCGAGGCCGTAAAGAGGACAAATGAAGGTTGAAAACAAAGTTCAATTTTATAGAGGCTGAAATGAGAAGTGAAAGTAAATCAAAAGAGGTTAAGATGATTCTTCAATCGAATTCACTGCTTCTCTCTACCACTAATGGAGTCACCATTAGATCTTTTTTGCTCTTACATAGCTCAAGAATCACCTTAAGCAGGCCGAATAGAGCATAAAGAGGTTGAAAATAGACTAAAAATTCTGCCTCGGGTATATACTAATTCTCATTCGGTATAAGAGCACAAAAAAACATAAAATATACAAAAATACTTAAGAAATGAACAATTTTCATGTGTCCTAAAAAAGGCAAGTATGTCATTTTTAATTATAATAATAAAAATAAAAAATACAAAAAACTATAACAGTACAAGAATAATTATAATTCTAAAAAAATGTTAATAATTATAAACAAAAATAAAAATAAATAAAGGAACAATTTTTTGTTCATTTTTTTGTTTTTATGTTTCTTTTTTTTAAGAGGTCTTTCCGTTTCTTTTTGTGAAAATATTAACCCAATGTTTAAGAGTGGATTGACAAAAAACTACAAGTTGTAATGATCTCAATTTTTACATAAGTTTATTTATATATCGAAGAACATAAATCCATTATAAAATCTAAAAAAAAAATTCGCGTACACAGGTGGTGTTAGTGTTCTTTCTGAGTGAGTAAATAGCTATTCTTGAACCTTTTTTTTTTTCGCTGAAAATTGTTAATAACTTTATAAACAATAAACAAATTTGAAAAAACGCTTCGTCACGTTCTCCGCATAAGTCTGAAGATAATATTCAAATTTTCATTACTTTTAGGTCAATACAGCAGTCAGGGCATTTCCCGTACTGGGACAACATCACTCAGAAAGAACACTAGCGCCACCTGTGTACGTGAATTTTTTTTTTAATTTTATAATGTTCTTCGATATATACACTAAGAATAATGTACATGGAAAAAGTACTGTTTTTAACAGTATATGAGCCACATAGGTCGAAAAATATTATAACATATGATAAAGTGCTTAATTTTTTAATGTTGACTGCATATATTTACTGTTTACATATATAATATTCTAATTTTTGAACTTATAAAAAACTGAAATGACTATTTGCTGTTAACGCTTGTGAAATTCATATAATCACGCTAGATACTTATGTATTAATAAAGATTTATTACCGTTTAAGAAAGAAGTTTCGGCATTTCTAGTCAACTTTGAAAAATTTGTAATAAGCGCGCTAAATTTTTCCAGTTTATTTGGGTAATTAGTACGACTGATGTCACGTACTATGAAATGCGTTATTCCAAAATACAGTATACGTTAATTCAGGCCGGCTTTGAATTTGTCGAGAAAATTATTCAATTTATTGAATCAATTATATCAAAAAAGTGACAGTGTGATTGGTGAAGAGCAATTTACATTGAAACAGTACGTATGATTTTAAAATATATGAGAATTGGCATATTACTGGTGAATGTGTCCTAACAACTGAAATTAACCTAAAAAAAGTTGTTAATAAGCCTGAAAGGGGTACATTTGTATGTTTTTACATTAAATAGAACAGAGTATAGGTTTAATAATGAACGAACACGAGGTAATTTATGCAATGCAAATTTCATTGTTTATTTTTTTTTCTAAGTTTTGATAACTATTTTTGTTTATTTTTTATGACGTTCGAATTGAACCATAAAGTAAACAATATTTATTTTTATTTAATTTATCAAAAATAACTAGAATTTAATGTAATTGATAATTAATTTGTATAGGTAATTTTAGCTGTAGATGATGGAGAATTTTTGCGTTCAGAAGATACAAATGGTGAAAGCAATAACGCCCAAATAATCCAAGTTTTACAAGTAAATATTAAAATTCATTTATTCGCATCACATAATATATATCAAAAGATTTTTATTGTTACATATATCAAAGACATTTTACAATATTACAAAATAATAAAGCACCAAATTCTTTTTATATTTTCAGGTTCATCCTGTACCGGATATATCGCATATAGAAACATCTAATGATTCATCAACGAAACTTAATACGAATACTGTAGGTTCAAAAAACATCCAAATTACATTTGTCAAAATTATTTTTGTTTAACTTATTTTAAAAAATTAATAATCTGCTTTTAGTGTACTATATCATAATTATATATATTTTGTATTTATTTTAATAGGCTTTATATAATTTATTATTGAAAGATAGCAATGGCCGAATGATTTTGTCATCTTACATTCACAACAACTATGTTTTAAAAGCAAACATTCGCTCAGCTCTAACTCGTTTTATTATAAAATACGAAAGAGATTCTGCAGTAAATAATATTAAACCTGAGGAATCTCTCGATGTGTTTAAGTAAGTATTCTATTATAATAAGTATATCGTAATTAATATATTAATAATAGAATATGTGATATATAAAAAATATACATAAAATATACATAGATATTTAAATGAAAAAAATATATATATGTAAATGTATTCGTTTTTTGTAATCGCTTATTTCTGACTTATATAAAATAGAGTAATCTTATAAACATTACTTGCGTTGCAGGATAACCCAAGCTCGATTCATAGAATTAGCCAAAGCTATCGAATCAACTTTTATCGGAGAATCAGCTTTTGTATATTACACTCCTGGAAAGACTGAAAACGGTGTTCGTCGAAATGCATGTGGGAAACTATGGGATCATTATGAATACGCTAAAGACTGTATGCGAAAGCATAGACTCCTCAAATCTACGTCTAATAAAGAAGATGATGATCCTAGTCTGCCAATCCAAGCAGAAGGTACATTAAATACATGACATTCATACAATAAAGTAGTTGGCTTTCATTCTTTCTTGGATCTAGTCCGATTCAACAATTTATTCTTTTATTTTTACCGTCAAAGTAAAAAAAATATTGTAAACTTTCTATTAATATTTATTGAATATTTAGAATTACAAGGCGACAACGCAGACATAGAATGGCTGCATACAAATTTGGAACCTTACGATAAGGTACTTTCCGCATGGAAGAACACGTTCAATGAACGAAGAAAATTGTTAATGACAACTCACATGCAAATTCACGATTATTTTGACAGATTTCCGGTATTAAAAAATCAAAATGGAAAAGAATTGGTATGAAAACCGGACTATTGTCATATTGAAATTCAATATTTTGGATATATTTTGTTTGAAAATTAATTTACATCAATTTATTTTTTATTATTCTAGTTAAAAAGTGATTTTAACATTTTATATCCCGAAAAACAATCAAACCTTTTAGTCAGATGGGAAACTGTTAAATCTGTGATTTTCACTCGTCTGAAAGTAGAGAATATTAAAGATGCGAATGTAAAAGGTCTACTTTTCGCATGGCCTAATCTTTTACCCGGTGAGTAAGTTATTTTAGTGGTAATTGAAGGTATTTTAAATAATTTAAAGAAGAAGTTGTAACATATTTTTCTTATTTACTTTACAGAACAACAAGACGCAATCGCCCTTTATTTGTTACCATATTTAGTTGCACCATTTCGAAATCCGAAGCGAAAAAGGAAGGGAACAACGGAAAATAACTCTGATTCACGAGTTGAACCGATAAAAAAACTATCAATCGAAGAAAGACGTGACACTTTGATGTTACTTGTACAAGTACGTTAAACATGGATAGTTAATTTTCTTTAATTTGATGTATATAATTATTTTTATTAATTTATAAGTAAGTATGAAACAAAATAAATCGATATTCTGGGGCCATATTAATTTTGAAAACCAAATAGAAATATACATGTTCCGGAGAAAAATTATTATGAAATTTTGAATTGTCAAAGCTATCTGTTATATGTCAAATATGTCAAAGCTATCAATTATATAATTATTTAATGTTTCGTTATTTAATGTAATTATTTCATTGGTTACATATTTTATAAAATATTTAATTAGTGCTTAAGTAATATCCTTATTGATATTTCATTATAGTGAATTGTATGTAAATTTTTTTTATTTTTAGAACTCCAGTGCCTTGGAAGAAAGAATTGAGCGTCATAGAAATGATTTGAAAAAAGCGGGATTAAAATTACAACCGACTGTAGTTTACGTTGGTGAATTATGTAATGTTGAGGAAAGCTATGTGAGTGTCAATGAAACTATATACAAAGCTGAATCGCCACTCGATGCTATTGATTTAGCATTCAAAATATACTATGCATTAGACTGCGAGTATCCCAAAAAATCTGAATCGCTGTGGATCTTCATCGAGAGAGTGTGTTTCAGCATCGATAATCTGCAGCATTCTTCAAGACGAAACGTTAGTTTGGATGTTTTGGTTGGAGCTGTCAACAAAGCCTTGGAAAACCCCGCTCAATAGTTATTACTCGTAGTCTTAAGTTTCAAGTTCCTTTTTATATATCATATATATATAGTAGTATAGTAAAGTAAAAAAATATTATGTTTTTACTATATTAAACTATATATATTACAGTATAAAATGTTATATTTTTTACTGTATTATTCTTTTTTTTTAGTTATGTTTCGTTGCGTTCATTGTGATCTCATTTATAATCTTAATTCAGAGTTAATATCACATGTTTCTACGATACATTTTGAAAGTGATATATTTTATTGTGATGAACCATTTTGTATTCGTAAATTTTCGCAATTTAAATCTTACGCAAGACACCGTCGATTACGGCATAATATAACTGAAACGAGTACTTTACAATATGATGCTTGTTGTACAAATATTGAAAATAATACAAATGAGAATGAATCTAAGACAGATATAGAAGGCGCACAGGAGTCAGATTCCGATTCGATTATCTTATCCGATTCTACGTCTGACTTAGATGCGGAGTTCATTTTTGATGATGAAGTACTCAAAACACACGATGAACATGTTTTAGAAGATGAAATGACGAAATTTATTGCTCGTTTATATGCGTACTGCGACATATCGCGTATAAGAGTTAAAGATATTATTAACAATTCAAATGTTTTATACAAGTCTGTTCTTTCATCTTTAAGAGATCAAATGACTAGTGAAGTAAAAAGTGTAATTAATGAGAACGTGTTATCTAAAATAGATGAAATTATTGATAAACATGCACATATTTTTGACAATGTAAATTCTGAATATAAGTGCTTAGCACTTTTTGAAAAAAAAACTACGTACATTCCACCATATAGTTATTTGATAGGTGAAAGAACAGAGTTCAAAAGTATCCGAAATAAAGTAGTCAGAACTCAAGTGCCAGTTGTTGCGCAATTTATTCAGCTTCGTAAAGTTTTCAAAAATTTTTTTGAATTACCAGGAATGTTCGATGAAACCATGAATTATATTAGATTTTTAGAAAATAACAAATATTTCATTCAGAATTTAATGCAAAGTAAATTTTGGAAAGACAAATGTAAAAACGACATGAATAGCTTAATATTACCCTTATGTTTGTTCTACGATGATTATGAAAATAATAACCCATTAGGGGCACACAAGGGAATTTCAAAATGCGGTGCAATTTACGCAACGATTCCGTGTTTACCACCGCACTTACGCTCTAAAGTAGAGAACATTTTTCTATTCATTTTATTTAACACATTAGATCGTTATATTTACAAAAAGGACATTATTTTTTCTAAAATTATTGATGAATTGAAATATTTAAGAGAACAAGGAATATTCATCGAACATTCCTCTGGTAAAATACAATTATTCTTTCGATTGACTTTACTAACAGGAGATAATCTTGGCCTTCACGCGTTGTTAGGGTTTGTTGAAAATTTCCGAGCAAATTATTTTTGTCGTTTCTGCATGACATTGTACAAGAATATAAATAATGTTTTCAGCGAAAAAGATTGTTGCCTTAGATCTCAAGCGTTGTTTGATGATCAAGTTCAACAAATGACTCCCAATGAGACTGGCGTAAAAGATCAGTGTATTTTTCAAAATGTCGATGAATTTTATGTAACCGAGAACTATTTTGTAGACGTCATGCATGATATGCTTGAAGGCGTTTGTCGTTACGACATCGCCTTAGTTTTATGCCATTTTATTTATACACAAAAATTGTTTAGTTTGTCCATGTTAAATCAGCGAATACGAGCATTCAATTATTCAAAAAGAAAAAGTGTCAATAAAATCCCGGAATTAGTCGAACATCAAATTAAAAATACGAAGTATATTGTGATATCAGCTAGTGAAATGCGACAAGTATTATTGAATATTACTCTTATTATAGGCGATCAAATTAAAGAAGGTGATGAATATTGGAACTTGTTACTAATGTTGATTAATATAATAGAAATAGTTTGCAGTGACATTATCACAATTCATACACCAACTTTGTTACAAACTTATATCCAAGAGTATTTAATGTCACTCTGTGAATTATTTCCCGGTAGCATGAAACCAAAGCACCATATATTGGTTCATTATCCTCGTATCATGTCAAAAATTGGTCCAATCTGGTATCTTTCTTGTATGCGACCAGAAAGTAAAAACCAGGAAGGAATTAAAATATCGCGAAATACTTCTAGTCGTATAAATGTATGTCGTACGATTGCGATAAAAACGCAACTTATTTTAAATTACAAATTTTTGAAACACGAAGATTCGAGTTACTCCACGGAAATTTTACATAAAAAAAAAGTGATGACTAAAAGTTTAGACGAAATAGAAAAATATCTTCATTTATTGCCTTTTCACGTTACTGAAGACATCACCATAGCTAAATCTGTTGAGTACCTTGGTCAGACCATTAAAAATGATAATATTATAGTTATATTTGAAGAAGATTCTGTTGTATTTCATGTGGTTCATTATATCATAGTTCAGGATTCAGATCTTTGCATTGTAACAAAACAATTGATTGATGTGTTTTTCAACGAACACTATAGGGCGTACAGAATCTACAATTTTTCTGCATTTAAGTGGAATATTCTGAAACTACCGTCTCAACTAAATTTTAAAATAAGCGTTACAAATAGATTAAATGACGGATTTCATTACATTGTTAAAAATTGGTTATAATGTTCACTTACAGTTAATTTACATATTTATAAGCATTTATTGTATAACAAATATTTAAATATTTTTATAATGTAAATAAAACACTTAATTTAGAAGTAAAAATAACTCTTTTTATTTTTGGATAACCTTTTAAAAATTACTCAGTTTGGATTTTTCAAAAAGTCACTTTAAAATGTCCTATAATTTTTAATTTAATAATAATTTTTCTTATTTTTGTTCTAAGTTGTATGATGCTACACATTTATACACATGAACGACATTTTCTCACAAGTGGATTGGTTATACGTCTGGTAGTATATAAAGGTGCGTGGAGTGATTGTGAATATATAAAAAAACTGCGATGAACTATGTAATTGTATAGGTAGCGTTGCGATTTGATTTGCGTTTATGTAATCTATGTATCAATAATATATATATTAACAATATATATATATATATATAATAACAATATAACCAATAATGTTATTATAATGCGATTATATTTCCTGTCACTGCTATGTTTATGTACAGTTGTAATGCATGTATGCCTGGTTTGTTCGATATGTTATGTTTCTGTTTAATGTAGCTTCAAGGAATAAGTTAAACAAAGACAAAAAAGTCCAGGCATATGTGCATCATACTGTATGTTGTCCCCCCCAAAAAACCTCACAAATGCATACTAACAAGGAAATAAACACATAATGGCAAACGATATAAAACAATAGGATTGATATCAGGTATGAATTTGAGTAATAATGATGTTTTTCATTTTATTTACAAAATTTAAAATATTCCATTTTTCACACTTAAATTTTTCCGTTGAAAACTGGAAAATTTTAACCTAAAAATATTATATGTTAACTGAATTTGACATGATAATATTTTTTTCAGATGAGTATTAATTAGTGTTGTTTTGTGAACATTTTAATATTTATAACACCTATAAAAGCCATGATAATTTTTAGAATTAAAAAAAGATGTATTTACCGTGTAAACAGTAAATATACAATTTTAGGAAGTCTGTGGCTAGATTACTGTTAAAAACAGGAGAAAGTTAATTTTATTTTTTATTTTTTACTCGAATATTACGCTCAGTGTACATAAACTTCTTTGAAAATTTGAGATTATTACAACTTGTAGTTTTTTGTAAATTCACTCTTAAACTTTGGGTTTCAAAATAAAACGCAAAGATCCCTTAATGTGTGATTTTAATTTAATTTTTGAAAAATTGAATATTATTTCAGAGAACACGAACTACAACTTCTGAAAAAAGTGAATCTGCACCCCAAAAAACTGTTTCAAATTTATAGAGTTTCTTTAATACTAATATATTTCAAATATCATTTATTGTGAGTATAACTAGGGCTTCGAATGGTCCGCCTAATTATTGCCCACTTATTGACATTGTTTTTTATCTCATTTGTTTTTTAATTTTTTTCTAAAAATGAAAAAATAGTACGTTAAATAATATGTTAAATGTATACATCTACTTTGTACTTTTCAACCAAACGGAATTATCTCGAGACAGTAATTGTAATAATAGTTATAATATTAATAATAATAAAACAAATTCAATTGCACCGGCTCAATAAAGTGAAAGTGGTCATGCAAGTGGCCATGGCTTTGTCACACAAAATATTCCCAAGATGATGTTGCGCGCGCATGCCGAGGGTCAAAAGAAAATCTACGATGTTCACCCGAGACAAGGTTATAAAAAAAGAACAAGGTTATAAGAACTTGCTTTCATATGCCCAATTTTGTGTATGACCCCACACAAGACAAGAACATGTTGAAGGATTAATTAAAGTTACTTCTTGTGTTAAATTGGTTTATTATTGATATGTAAATAAAATTAAATAGCTGATTTAATACGATTACCAAATTCTTCAGGTTCTCGGATTTAATTATTTCCTTTTCTTATTTCAAATAATTGCATAATGATATATAATAATGCTTCAACTTGTACCGACTTACTTCTTATTTTTTTGTCAATTGTTCCTGCTTTTAGGATATGAGATCAATAATCGAGTTTTAAATGGTTTACAAGTTTTTGATAGTATGAAATAAATGTATGTGCTATTATTTATTGTATGAAATTGTTTTTTTCATTATTTCGAACCCTAGATAATAGATGTAAAATGAACTAATTACTGCCATATATATGTTTTTAGAAACAATGATCGTAACGATATAATTTAATTTATTTCGAATCCCATTTTTTATATTTTTAATAACATGCTCATTTTTCAGACTTTATAATAGTTCTATTGTTTTATATTAAGTAAAAGAGTCAATGATTGTTCTTTTTTTTTGTTAAGGGTACATTTAAATGTGATAACAATGAACCTATTACTTAATTTCATAATATCATTGCTACGACAGCAATAGGATGTGGCCAACAATGAGTCATCCATGAAGCGATTAAATGTCTACAGAAATTATTTTTTCATTACTGATCGCAATAAAATAGAAATATTACCCTAGTCAAAATTTAACGTTGCTAGTCCAGAAAAAAAATTTGACCCTAGGTGAATTTGAAAACTAGTAGATTCGAGGCAAACTTTTCTAGACCTTACATATTACCCTACTATGATTTTCAATCATGGTAAGGCTATTGTTAAACTATTATAGGTAATATATAATCGCCCTATATGTGATTGTAATAGCCCGCATAATAAATATCGATTTAGGCTCAATAATTTTATAATCAAACTAACTTGCCGGTAAGTGAAGTTCGATTTATATTATATCAGAAGTCTCGTTCGAGACAAATTGACAGTGTAATACCCCTACTTCCCGTTTGATGTCACGAAACTTCAGAGTTTGAAAGAAAAATTATTGTATATAGAGGGCCTCGTGAGTTGACTCTATGTGCCCCTCTTAGGAATACGAGGCGAACTCGTAAGGCCCACAGACGCGCCGAGGGAAAATTTTTACTAGGGCAGAGATTTAATCTGTTATTGAAATAAGGTAAAATGAGAAGCAGCTGGGCTAGATGTTTTTATAATACCGGAAATTCTAATAACAAAATGATTTGAAAAATGTTGAATATTGGACACGTTAATCTTCGACAAAAATTGGCATCTTTGTGCCGAGGCAATAACTATAAGCGTAACTAGAAGCTTCGTCAAACATTGAAGCGATCTGCAGAGAAATACATGTACGAAATTAGAGCAAGGATCGCTCACATTAAATTAACTGTTCCATATGTGGCTCGTTTGTTGAATGTTGCTGTAATGAAACGAAGAACATCGCTAACTTGTATTTCGGAAGGATTTAGATTATTTTTTGTGGAGTATGACTACCACTGACGTGAAGTACCTATATATTGTTTGATCGTAGATTAAGCCAATGAAGCTAGTGAATTCTCTAAACCTTCTTCTAGGATTCCTTTTCATTTGCACACTTGATAATATCTCTACAATTAAACTAAGATCTTTCCTCAGTAGGTGTAAGATAGACCTGCAAGGGGATACCAGTGAATTAGAAGAAGGTTCGAGAATTATTGGCTCAAAGATTAAAAGCGACTAAAACTGAGGGAATCATGGTTGATTAGGCCTATGATGCACCACCATGATTCTTTCTGCTTTTTTGTCTATGATTTTACGTATAGATTTTAAAATAAGTGAAAACGGTGAAAAAGTCCAGAAGAATTCATAGCTTCAAAACTACGTAAAGGTGTCAACAAAAGTACGGTAAAAATAGGTAAACCTGAACAGGTAATTAATGGATTTTTATGGATTATGGAAGCGTACAAATAATTATTCCGCCCATAATGATGGCGAAAACCTCGACTTCGATTCCACATAGTTGTCGAGAACGTAGTCGCTGAAGGCTGACAAGTTGGATTCATTCGGGCAAATAGATATTAATTCCACAAATGCGTCCTCTACTTCTTCCGGTTCTAAAAAAGACAGCCCGAAGAAATGTTGCAGCCATTCGCTCTCTGGACAATCATTTTGGTATAAATTCGATAGCCCTAGTTGATTCAACTTTCGGTACCACGCCTGTCCGAGATGAAACCGACATCCTTTTATTTTAACATCCGGAAAATGATGTAATAATGCAGCATGCGCACCACTTTCAAAATCGAATAACGCTATTTTTGGTATGAATTTTTCATCTGTGCATAATAAACATTAATTAATTATATAATATTCAATTAATTAATTTAAAATTATTATTTTTTATATTGTTTTACAAAACTGAAATATGATTTTTATATATAAATTTGAATCTTTATATAAAATAAAATAAGGAATAATCAAATAGGAGTTCATTGTACCTGTCAAGTTTCGAATATATTGCCACATTCGAATGTATGTATATTTGTCTTTGTCTGGCAGAAAGCAAAATATAAGCGGAAAATATCAGTGCATCTCCACGATACCGATCCGTCGCGTAAAATACTCATTTTCCGAAATTTGAAATTATTAAAAATAATGCACTCGTTGCCTTTATTTGTCACGAGTTTTGTGATTTCCATGGCGAACGAAAATTGAAACTAAATTTAAATGTCGCCAAC
>JABFPJ010005351.1:0-12321 GCA_022817425.1 Gryon sp. ZL-2020
CGACGTCACTGTGACGTCGAAGTTTTGTTGCATCATTATAACGTTATAATTCCACATTTGAGTCACAAGATGGCGGTAATTGTGAACTACATGTGACTCACATGTGAGTCGCAAGTGACTTCACGAGGGAGTCACCTTAGCGTCACAGTGACATCTGTGGTTGTCTGGGTAATATCATTGTGATAACACTGATATTTATTGTAATAAATGTTACAGAAATTATTTGATTTCTGTCAGTGAAAAATGAAAGATAAATACATTTATAATTAAAAATCTGTGACATATTTTGTTTTATAAAATTGTTTAATCAAAACATAAACGATAACAATTACGAATATAGTGAGAAACAAGCTTAAATTCGGTTTGAAAATTTTAATAACGTAATTATACAAAATTTATAATTTTTATTGTTTAATTTTCTTTACATTTTACAATATCTAGTTTAATAATAAATTTGTATTTGTGTGTATATTTATCTTGACATGATCATACAGTGATGTCTCTGTGACATGACAGTTATGTCACAGTGATATTACGTACATGATCTCAGAACGTATTAGGTTTACCATAATGAAATACCTGTGATATCAAGATGATATCACTGTGACATCACAAATTTGATATCACATACGTGTACTGTTGAGCGGGAAATAATTAATCATTCGTGACAACCTTGTGACTTGATTGTGATTCACTAAAAACATTGGTGTGATATCGATGTGACGTCACCGTGATTTACCATGTCTCCTGGGAATGTCAAATTTTTATTATTGCTCTCTTAGGGTACCTTATATTCACAAATATATGTATCATATAAATCAAATAAGCAAAGCTTTACTTTTAAACTTTTGTATAATTTTGTATTATACAGGAAGTATAAATCATTTAAATATTACAAAAACTTAATCTAAAATTTTGCATTAAAACATGAAATTCTTAATTTAGTCATTATGTTATATTTCTTTCGCCCTGTTTTATATACATTTATATTTAATAATAATAATATTTATTTAGATTAGCAACAGAAGCTCTATTAGAAGAAGCAAAATTAGGCGCCAAAAGGGCGGAAATTATGGGTCCAAGTGGATGGGTTAAACCAAAGGAAACCGTCAACAAAAGATTCCTCCATTCGACTTTGAGAAACACCATACAAGCGAACAAAAATCGATCTAATCAAAGCAAAAAGAAAATCGAAAATGGCGATCATAACTCGAAGAAAAAAGACAGATCGAAAATACCTTAATTATATATATATATATTGTATACATGTAAATACAATTCAATAATTTTGTTCATTTTTAAATGCGAAAATTATTAATTATCAACTAAAGTGATTCTTATTGCTTATACTTTTAGGCGACACTACAGAGTCACTCAAACTAAAGAAAGTGAATTTACCCTGGTTTTAGAGCAAATTTTTGCTAAATTTTAAAATTACTTTAAAAAAATTATTTTTAAGTAATTTATAATTATAAAATTAAAAAAAATAAAAGAATTTAAGAAAATTAAATAAAATACTTTTTTTAAATTGTATTTTCATTTGTTTAGTTACTTAAATATCTAAATATTTAAATAATAAATTTGTGGAGAAATTAATAATTATATTTATTTATTTATTTATTTATTTTGTTTTTTCCTTCCAAGCACTTTTGTATGCATCAATTATGCATGTATTATGTTGTTTATTGCTAAACAAAATTACATTCAAGTTGAATAACAAACATATAAAGAAACGCAGTTACAATAAACTCCCTTATATAAAATAAATCGTATCAGTAAAACATGTTGCATTGATAGTTGCGTATAATTTACTAGCGTAATGGCATTCTGTAAAACTGTAATTAAAAAAAAAGAGATTCACAAAATGTATACAATTTATTTTATTTAATTATTTTTGTCTCGCAAAAATTGCTATCTTTTTTTTTGAATTGATTTATGATTTAATATCATTACAACGATGATTTTAATAATAAACAATTACACATTGTAAAAAGTACTCAAAAAACTTGTGTAAAGTTTTTGTATAAAAATCCAACAATGTTTGCGCAAATTCAGTCGTTTTTATTGTTATTACATTGATTTGTAAAGTTTTTGTGTTTTGGACTTTTTTTATTACAAACAATATTTTTTACAGTCTTTGAATTTGTGATAAATTATATTTCTTTATTTTCAATTTTATTTTTATTTTTGGTTAATTCTTTTTTTAATTCATATTTTGAGTATTTTTCTAGTTGCATTTCATTTTTGTGATTCATTCAAAGTTTCTACAAATTGTAATGTTTGGAATATAAAAACCTAGAAATTGTTATATATCATATATTTTTGTTGTTTGAAAAATACAAAATAGTTTTCAGGCATTTTCGAGGCTTTTTTATTTTTCCTAATTTCTTATCATTGTATATTTTTTATTTTATCATTTTAAATACAACATTGAAAAATTAATTCCACTTTTACTTTTATTTTGTAGAAAATGTTATTTTTTCGCCATTTTCAAATTTGCAGATGTTTCAAATTTGAAAAAATATAATATCCCATTTGTATATTATGTTTAATTTTTTGCGATTTTAATATTTGTACTTATTTCATTTTTTACAAATTCTACAAGTTTTGACTTTTGAAATTTTTTTAATTTATGGAATTTTAAAAGTCTTCTAATTTAATGTTTTTAATTCATATGTTATATTTCAAAATTACAAAAAAACATACTAAGATCCTTTTTTGAAAAAAATAATCAATTTTTAAATGTTAAAATTAAATTTTTTAAATAATGCAAAGTTCCAATATTTAGTTTTATTTTGTTTAAAAATACTTTTTTCTCTTTTTTGTAAGTGAAATTTGCCATTTCACTTGAAAATTAAAATCTCCATCAGGATTTTCATTTTTCTCTCTCTCTCCAACTTTTTTTTCTTTAACCCACCAATCTTTTTCCTCTTTTTTCACAAAAAGTTTCACTCTCTTCTGCATTCGAACTAATTGAAAGTTTCGATACTTTCATTTTTGTCTTATTTTTTTCATGATTTTTTTCAAACATTTTTTTCATGATTTTTTTCATGTTTTTTTTCAAACATTTTTTCATGATTTGTTCATGATTTTCTTCATGATTTTTTTAGTCATGATTTTTTTCAAAATCCTTTTTAGTTTTCAAAAAATTGCATTTAAAGTTAACTAATACTAAGAAAATTTGCATTTTACTTTGCCCCGTTCATTTGCAGCAACTTCGTCCGTTCCTCAAATAACTTTCGCATATCAGCAAGAGCTTCGTTTATTCGTTCGGCAAACTTCGATGAGCTCTAAAAAATAAAAATGAAGTCAGCTTTTTATTTTTCCCTTAAAAATAATTTTTTTAATAATTTTGTTTTACATTGTAAAATGTTTAAATTAAAAAAAATTCAAAATTAAAAACAATTTTTAATAAAGTAAGAAATTTAATTTTTTTTATGAACAAATTCATTGAATTTATATTAATTAATTTAAAACATTTTTTATTTAATTAATTAATTAATTAATGTATATTTAATTATTTTTTTAATAGAAAAAGGCAAATTTCTTGCTTTATTACATTTTTTTTTATTTTAATTAATTAATTAATTAATTTTTTTCATTTTATTTTAAATTTGAATAAAAACAAATTTTCAAAAATGTTGAAATAAAAAAATATGCACCGTTTCGGGTGAACTATGTTTGCTGGAAATATGGAAGAAGAGAAGATCTTCGCCGGCGATGATGTACGAAACACCGTAGCCATCGTCGGCAACTGGACCGAAGCCGCCGCCGGCGGAAATGCAGTTCGGATGTTTTCGTAAGTCGAGCCACGAAGTTTGACCGTGGGGAGTTTGCGATGTGGATAATTTCCAGGGTTCACTCAGCACCTCCTACGAAAATGATTTTTAATCATTGATTCAAATTCTCAGAACATTAAAAAAATCGAAATTTTAAGCCAATTAAAAAGAATTTACATTTTTGAAAATTATTTAAAAATGGATTTTCACACAAAAATGAAAACTAATTAAATTATTAAGAATAATTAAAAAAAAGTATTTCTACAGAGCTGTATGGGCATTTCTGCACATTTGCTTAAAATGACAAAAATTACATTTCAAAATTAAAAAAAGAATAATTTAAAAAAATCTAAAACTAAACAAAAATATTTTGAAAATTTAAATGTGAAAAAATTGACTTTTTCTCAATTTCAAAAAATTGAAAGTTTTTCTTGAACAAGAAAAAAAAAATTAAAATACCTTTAAAAATGGTGAATCAAGTTCGAGATATTTTGAAATAACATAAAGGCAAAATAGATGTCGATCAATTCCTTTGCCACACATCGCATGTTGGTAACCCAATTGATGCCTTTTAGCTGCTTCTTGGAGTAATCTAACTCGTTCTTCAACCTAAAATTAAAACAAAATTTTCATTAGAATATAAATTTTTTTAAAGAAAATCGAATTTTTCAACAAAATCTTGCATTTTTGAAAAGTAAATAATTTATAAAAAATTTATAACAAAAAAATAAAAAAGAAAAATTTTTAAACGTGTTAAAAAAATGCAAATTTGTGAAAAAATAAAAAAAATTAATTTCGAAAAATGCATGAATTTATGTAAGTTTTGCAAAAAGTGTACACATACTCCAACATTTTTGTCCTCCATAGCTTTAACCCAAGCAACAGATTCGATAGTGCAGGGTCTGACGGTTTCCGTTCGGCCTTCTCTGAAGAGCCGCGTCATCGACGCCTCGTAGGTGAGATTAAATTTGCCGGCGTCACGATAATACGCGAGTTGCAGCGCCATCTGGATATACGCATCGGGTGAAATGCAACACGTCTTCATGAAACCCTTTCCGTAAGAGTCGTGAACAAATATGATCAGATCTACGTCGTTGATCAACTTTTTAACCACCTAACAAATTTAAAAAATGAGTTAGTTAAATTTCATTTATTTCAATTTTACGTTTTTTAATTTCAACAAATTAAAATCAAAACGATTTTTTGAAGAAAAAAACTTTTTGAGCCATTTTTTTAAACAAAAAAATTAATATTTTTCAACATTTTTGGAACAATCGAAAATTTAAGCAAATTTAAAACGAATGTGAACATTTTTTAAATTCAAAACTTATGAAAATTAAAAAAAAATAGATGAATATTTTTCAAATAATATTTTTGCGGGACTTTTTACTATTATTTAAATAATAATAAAAATTGTTTGATAAAAAAACTATGAAAAATTTTAGAAAAGAAAAAAAATAAAAAATTCAAAAATATGAAAATATTTGTTAAAAAATAAAAAAAAGTTTTAAAAAATGTGTTTAAACAAATCAAAAAAGATTTTTTCAATTTTGAGAAGATGATTACATCGTAAGATTTCTCGATTTCTCCGATGCAATTTTCATTTAAATCCCATTGCAGTCGCGACGGAGTCGGTGGTGTGAATTCCGGTTCTCCCTTTGTATGGCCATCCTCAGTATATCTATAAAACAAAAACAAATAAATAATTCGTAACTTATTTAAAGCAACACGATTTTTCTGCAAATTTCAAATTTGATTGTTTTAATTTTTCAATAACTCAATCATGAGATATTACATGAGATGTTATATTATTAATTAATGTTGTTAAGATATATAAGATAAATAATGAGAACAAGATATTAAAAATTGAAATGAAAAACAGAAAGAAGAAAAGAAAAGAGTGCATTTGTTTTTTTAAAGCTGAGGAATGTAGGCTGAAAATGGGGTTTTGAAGCTCAAAAGAATCACAATTGGAGAAAAACATATAATAATGTAGTTGTAATCTCGTTTAAATCGGTTCAAACCACATTCAAACTACTGCACACTGGTTCAAAAAAGTTAGTAATCCGCATCAAACTGTTTTAATGTAGTTTGAAACTGGTTAAGACTAGCTTAAAAGTGGTAAAAACTACTTCTAACATGTTCAAACTAGTTTCAAACTCATTCAAACTAGTTCAAACTAGATTCAAAATCGTTAAAAATAGATTAAAACTCGTTCAAACTAGTTTCAAATTCGTTCAAATAAGTTTCAAACTAGTTCAAACTAGTTCGAACAAGTTTACTAACTACTTCTAAGTAGTTTTTATACTTATAAACTACTTTGAACTAGTTCAATATGGTACAAATAAGCTCTCATACTAGTTTAAAACTGGTTCAAATTAATCCGAATTTGAATCAAACTGATTCAAAGTGGTTTAAACTACTTCATTCTAGTTTAAAATAGACTCAAACTCGTTCAAACTAGTTACAAACTAGTTCAAAATAATTTTAAACTAAATCACACTAGTTCAAACAAGTTTCAAACTTGTTCAAACTAGATTCAAACTCGTTCAAACTCTTTTAAACTAGTTTCAAACTCGTTCAAACTAGTTCAAACTAGTTTCAAACTATTTCAAAGTTGTTTCATACTAGTTCAAACTAGTTTCAAACTTGTTCAAACAAGTTTAAACAAGTTTACTAATTACTTCTAAGTAATTGTTATGCCTTTAACCTACTTTAAACTGGTTCAATATGGTACAAATAAGTTTTAAAACTAGTTTAAAACTGGTTCAAATTAATCCGAACCTGAATTAAACTGTTTCAAAGTGGTTCAAACTAGTTCCATCTAGTTTGAAATAGTTTTCAAATTGGTTCGAAGTCGTTAGAAACTCGTTCAGACTACTTTCAAAGTGGATCAACCTAGTTTAAATGTAGTTAAAATTAGTTTCAAACTGGTTTTAATCAGTCCGAAAGTAGTTTGAATTACTGTTAAACTGATCCAAACTATTTTAAAATATACAAAAACTCAAAATAATAGTCGATGAAACGTTTTATGAAAAACTTGAGTTAGTTGGACGAAAAGTAATGGTGACAATCTGACTATGACGAGACACTGACAAACACTATATATAACTAAAAATATACATTTACCCAATGTCGACATCACAACCAATAATATATTCCCATAGACTTCCCATTATGGGGGCATCGGCCCTATGAAGTGTAACATAAATCATAAATTGTAATTACAACTAAACAAAACATTACATTTAACGGTCGACTGTAACTTCATAAATTGTCTTTTATTAATTTTTACATTTAAAAAACAATATTTTTGTGATTTTAGTTTTACTTTATATTTTTTATTTAATTTAATTTTTTAAAATTGAATTTTATTGAACAAATTGTTTTATTAAAAATTTCGATTTATTTTAGTTTGTATGATTAAAAAAAAAATCTTAAATTTTTTTTTTAATAAAATATTCTTAAATTAAAATGTTTTATTTGCACTCTTTTTGTCACCAAATTTTCGGTTATTTCTATTTCCAGAATTGAATGAAAAAGCTTCCCAACTTGCCCTTAGAAATGTTAAAAATTAATTAAGTTTTCAAAAATTAAATTTGAAACATAACATTTTCAAAAAGTGCACATTTGTGAAAACTTAAATTAAACGTGTAGTGTTGTGTTTGAGTTGTAAAAGAGTTAAAAATCAGGATTAAAAAGTTTACAAAGACAGAGAGAGAAAGATAGAAGGATAGAAAGATAAAAAAGAAGATAAATAAGTAGAATAATTTTGGATGTTAAATTGTCTCTTACTCCATTTTATCGATATCCTCGTAAAGTACGTACTCCCACAGGTGTGACATGATTGCAGCATCTGCCCTGTTCATTACTTATAATTACATGTTCAAAATGATCGAACCGAAATATTTAAATCTTTGAAAAAATCTTACTTTTTTTAATATTGTTCTTCTTAGATGTACATACTTTTTGAAATGTACAATTTTATGAAGTTAAACTGTAAACCATCGATGGAAAAAAAAGGAAAAAAAATTAATTATATTAAAAATTTATTTTTTTGCTTTTCTTTTTTTGTATTTTTATACTTACCATGAATGTTCCGCATTAAATCCAATCTAAAAAAATACATATATAATAAAATATTTTTAAATAATTGAATTAAATAATTGGAAATTAAATTAAAAAATGAAAAAAGAAAAAAAAAACAATTTTAATGTTAAAATAGAAATAAAAGTTTGAATTAAAGAATTCTTTAATTTTTGGAAAAATAAATAATTTCCATTTTTAAATAAAAAATTTTTTGATTTTGAGATTTGTTTGTTAAACTCGACAAATAAACTAAAAAAATTAAATTAAATTTTAAAACTTACTCTGCCGTTGGTTCCAATACAAAGTGTAAAAGATTTATCGAACCATTTGTCGTGTCCCTTGCCGTGAAGTAAAGAACGACCGTAATTATTCAGTTTCTCGGGATCTTTCTAAAAAAAAGTTTAATTTTTTAAAATCTGGAAGAAATTTAAAAATGTAAAAAGAGATATAAAAATTAAGAATACAAAAAAATAAAAGTATATTAATATTTTAAAAATTTAATGTAGAAGATTTTCAGAACTTGAAAAATATTAAATGTAAGAAGTTTTGATAAATCTATAAAGAAATTTAAAAAAATATAGAAAAATATTGTAAATCTAGAAAATTTGAAAAAAATTGGACACATTTTGAAAATCTAGGAAATTCTTCAAAACTCTTTGTTTTCCAAAAAAAAACTTTTTGTAATAGTAAAATTTTGTAATAGTAAAAAATAGTAAAATATTAACTTTTGTAAAAGTAAAACAAATAATTATAACAAAAATGGATAAATTGTTTTACAAAAACATACAGCATCGTATTCATATGGAACATCATCCAAAGAAACGACAAAAGCAGCCTTTTCTATTAAATCCAGGGAAGCCTTATTCACGCCTTTGGAGAAAAATTCTTCTCGCGCTTTTGCCCACGTGACTCTCTCGCCGCCCGTCAGAGCCGCTAATTTGACTTCGCCTTCTGCTGGTTTTGAATCGTCTTCCAAAATATGTTTCATTTGACTGCAATTTTTTGTTTTCAAAAATAATAAGTATGTAATAATAACATTTGACTTAAAAGAAAAAAAATATTTTAGAAATCTAAGGCATTTTGAAAATCTAGAAAAATTCTTGAAAAATATAAGGACATTTTTTTTAATTTAGGGAAACTTTTGAAAAAAAAAATGTTTAGATGTAAAAATTTAATTTTGTAATAAAAAAATATTTGTTGACTTTAACATTTTAAAAATAAAAAAAATCTTACACTTCAATTTCGCATGGATGAAGAATTCGATTTTTATGATAAATGAGAACTTTGTAATAACGTCCCTTGTGATAAACAACGATATGCTTGGAATCCTGCAGATGAACAAGTTTATCCGTTTCAATTCCCGGGATTCTCGTTGTATTGAACAGTCGTTCATATTGCCATGAACATAATGGTGCCAAACCTTGAATCATAATCTGCAAATTTAAATTCCAATATATGTATTTTTTAAGAAACAATTTTTGAGTTAGGCAAATTAAGTGATTTAATAAAAAAATTTTAGAAATTCTAAGAATTTTCTTATTTATAATTTTCCATCATTTTCGAAAATATTTAAATAATAAAAAAAAGAATTTTCTAAAATATAGAAGAATTCAATCCAATTTAGTACGATTTTTAGTACGATTCCATGCAAAACCCTAGCAAAACAAAAAATATTGAATAAATTGTTAATATATTCTGAATATACTTTTTCTATAAAAATATATTCCTATATTACAAAATATATCAAAAATATATTAAGAATGTATTAAAAATGTATTAATATTATATTTTTATTTAATATTATAATAATAATATATTGTTAATAATAAATTAACAATATATTCGCAATATATTTTTCGTTTTAATAGGGGATTTACAAGTTCAGGGAATTAAAAAAAAATTAATTTAATTTTGTAAAAGAATTGTCTATAATGAATTTGTTAAATTTATTATAGAAATTAAATTAGTTAAAATAAATTTGTTTAAACAAAAAAAATATGTACAGGTTCAAGTTCCTGACGTTCAATAAGACGTCGATACTGCAGACATGAATGAATGGTGCTAGCGGCGCGCGCTGCCTGCACCTGGGTTGGATGTATCAAAATCGCGTCGATGCCATAGAAATTAGAATTGATGACCAAGGGTGATCTTCCGCGCAGATACACATATTCCTCCCACCAATCAGACACGTAATTCGTCGACCACCAACTTTTCAAGAAAAGATAGAATTGCAATTTCTTCGCAATGCCGTTTTCAAATTCGTGCGCCAGTCTTTCCATTCGCTGATACTTTTCGTCGTCTAATAGTGGACGAACGCTTCTTAAATACTGAAAGAAAAAACAATTTTTGTATTTAGTTGGAAGTTACAATTTTGCGTAGAATGTAATTTTGAATTTTACTTTATTCAAATTACCCGCCAAAATTATTCACTTATAATTTTGAATTTGAATTTTATCAAAATGTCCGCCAAAATGATTAAATTACAATTTTGAATTTGAATTTTATCATTGAATTTCCTGCTAAAAAAATGTAATTGCAATTTTGAATTTCCCCAATTTTTATCCAAATAATGAATTCCTTAAATGATCAATTTTGTCCCAATATTTATAATATATTAATGTTTTTGTGCAAACATTATTTTATTTTTTCCAATTCTTAAGTTAAAGACAAATTTTACTGTTAATTTGAATAAAAAGTAACATTTTTACATTGCAATTTCAATTAATAGAGAAAATAATTACAGTTTATATTACTTCTCTAATTTTAAAATGACATTCATGTATGAACAGAAACTAATAATTTGATATCAAGTTTTACGTAAAACTTATTTTTTACAAGAAAACACAATATAAAGATAATTTATTATTTAATTTAATTAACATTTATTCATTTCAAACATACAAAAATTGGGTGGAAATTGGCCAATTGTTTGCAGGGTGAATTTTATTATATAATTTTATAATAATATATAATAAATATATATAATATATAATATAATTATATATAATTATAATTTTAAATTTGATTATAAAGTTTTCAGCATTTGTTTGTATTAATTCAACATTAGGATCCTTACTCGTTGCATAGTATCCTTAACCGAAGGTAACGGTAAGCGTGGAAGTGAGCCCTGAAAACTGTACAACATGGGCTTGTGCCAACCGTAAAACAGCGTCACCAAAAACAGCCAAAGTTTTGTGACTGTGGAGACACTGCGATTTTTGCCTCTTTCTTCGTATATCCACCCTTTGTACATTAGCAGCAATTTCAGCATATATCTCATCGTGTGAATTGCCACAATCCATACTAAAGTTCCCACCACAATTGAACCCGCTAAATGAGCCACTATTGAAGACCTTTAACAAATATTTTATTGTTATTTTTCAAAAAACTCGACATTGTTAAGCAAAAATATTTCTTATTTTTGCAATTTCTTAATCTACAAATATTTCCTAGAAAAATTATCTAGGAAAAGTCTCCAGAAAAGTTTCTCAGACAAATTCCCTAGAAAAATTCCCCAAATAATTGTCAAAAATCCCTAAATTGTTAAACAAAAATGCTTCTAATTTTGCAATTTCTTAATCTAAAAATATTTCCTAGAAAAATTATCTAGGAAAAGTCTCCAGCAAAGTTTCTCGGAAAAATTCCCCAGATAATTTTCATAAAATTAAACAAATTCTTCCGATAATTTTCTTAAAATTAAACAAATCCTTGGGATATTTTTGTAAATCTTTAAAAAATGATTGAATACTTACTCTGCTAAATATGGAGCAACTTTTCCGACTAAATCAAAAGGTACTTTGTACCCAGCAAAATGTATGGCTGTAACTAACCCTATCGTCAGCCATAATGTTTCTAACGGCGCGGGATAAATTCCGCTTTTGAGGTTATTCTGCAATTGAAACATAACCTCTAATTAATTTCTCTTACAACATTTTTCCAAATTAAAAACAAAGAAATAAAATTATTGTAATATCATTATTTTATAGTTCTAATCCAGCGTTCTGGCTCAGTGGCTAAGGCTGCCAAATTTGCATTCGAGAGTTCAATTCCCATTAACGACGAATTTTAAAAAAATTTATTATTATGCATTTTTACATGGCTGCCACCAACTAACCTTTATAGGTGACCTTGTATATATATACGTATGTGTGTGATATGTGTGAGTGTCAGTATTGGAAATTTAAAATAACCATGCGACGCTAACGGCCGTTTTATGAACTAAACAACATGGCGGTTGCAAGGGTACAGACATGACAGTGTTTATGTTTGTCATAGCAGTAATTTTAGAGCACATTTGATTTTAAGTGTAAAACTTTTTTTTGCATAAATATTAATTAGTCATAAGTCAAATATTAATTATTGAAAATGGAGTTTGTGCCTCGGCAACACTTCCTATCTGTTGACGACAATAACTCCAAATCGTTCAGGTTATTTCTTCAATAAAAATTTAAAA
>JABFPJ010005352.1:0-12320 GCA_022817425.1 Gryon sp. ZL-2020
TCACTGACGGGGATAATGGATCATTAAATCACTAACTCTTCTCTTCTTAATTTTAATCTTTATCCTTTTTCCGCCAACTTTCTTAACTCCCTTCATTTTCGCCGTAACACGTCATTTAACCTGAGCTCTGTTTTGTCCGTGCTGCTCGATCAGTGTGTTCTGGAATCACTTCAACACAAGGTAAGATGAGAGAGTTAAACTTAAAAAAACTCTTTCTTGAAGCATTCCGAATAAAAAAAAAAAACTGAAAATTCGTGCGATGATATCGTGGTAGCACGTTTAAGCGAATATAGCAGCTGTATTAAATAAAAAAAATATATTTTATATGTTAAATTCATTTTTCATTAAATGCATATACATGTGTGTGAAATAAACAAAATCATCGCTCGCAATTCACTTATCATTCTTCGGCGCTAATACGCTGATGAGGGCGAAGACTTCAATCGAGTCCCGCCAACTACAGCCTAATACGCCTCATTCAATAAAATGCGCACATTATATATGGGGACTTTCATTGTTCACTTTACTCGTTGCATGGTTAAGTTACTTTATAATTCCTACGTTGTCTTTCGTGCCTTTTTTGTTGAGCTTCTAAATTTGTGTTTACTCGTATAAATATATATACATCTATATATATACATCTATATATATATGTATATATTACATTTGTGTAATATCCTTGACTATAAAGACTGAAGCGACGACTAATATCTGCATCAAGTTTTTTTTTACAATCAAAGTAATCATTGAATTCAAGTAATGAATTGTATTGTTGCATACCAAAAACTTTAAACCATTATACACTTGAAATGATATTGTCGTACATTCAACACAAAAATTGTATATGTTTGTTTATATTATACAAATGATATGATTACAACAAAATCTTAATACAATATGCAAAGAATAATTACCAAGATAAAACGCTCTTTACAACATAATTTCTGTTTCAATTTGTTTTACATTTTTACAATAGGATAATTAAGACCTAACACAGGTTTAATCGTTAATTTTCTAACAGCCGATCGGCGGTAGTTCGCGGACGAGTTGTGACATCTCTTGGAACAGGCTTGATGGGGGTCCGCGTAAGCACCAGCACTCCTTTGGAAGGTTTCACCTTGACCCGAGGCGACGGTTGGTTCGATCTACTAGTCAATGGCGGTGGAGCAGTGACATTACAATTTGGAAAATCATCCTTCAAACCACAAAATCATATCGTCTTTGTTCCATGGAATGAGGTGATTATTAAATATTCAAAATCTTGTACATTTAATTAAAATTGCATTTTTAATTTATAATTTATATTATTTACAATAGGTTGTCATAATCGATGACATCGTGATGAGCGCAGGTGACGAAAAATCAACGCTATACATTCCGCATGCCTGTGCTGCCCATGATTATGATTTAATGAAGCCAGTTGTTCTGGCGACCTGGAAACACGGTTTTCAGGGCGCCTGTCCCGACAAAAGCGCAATCCTCGCCGAATCTCAAGTCATTCAAGAGAGCTTACAGATACCTGGCACTGGATTGAATCTAGTTTATCATAGTTCTAGAGCAGCGGGATACCTATCGACGATTCAGCTACAACTAACGCCCGAAGTTATTCCAACGTCGTTGAAATTGATTCACTTGCGAATAACCATTGAGGGTATATTATTTGAGAAAACATTTGAGGCAGATCCGGTGATTAAATTTACGTATGCCTGGAATAGACTCAACGTTTATAGACAAAGGGTTTACGGTGTGACAACGGCAATGGTCAAAGTTGGATACGAGTACAATGACTGTAAGGATATTATTTGGGATGTACAAACAACTAAACTCAGTGGACATGACATGTCAATTTCCGAAGTGGGTGGATGGAATCTCGATATTCATCATCGTTATAATTTCCACGAGGGCATTCTTCAAAAAGGTGACGGTTCAAATATTTATCTGAAGCATAAGCCAAGAGTGATATTAACGACAATGGGAGATGGACATCAACGACCATTGGAATGTTATGACTGTGATGGACAAGCGTCAAAACAACGATTACTTGCTCCAGTTGCGCTCGCAACGGCACCCGATGGCTCCATTTTTGTCGGTGACTTCAATCTCGTAAGAAAAATTCTCGTCGATGGCACCGTTCGAACAGTCGTACGATTAAAGTAAGTATAAAATTTCTCTAATATCAATATCAGTTCGCAATAGTTTCTAAATTACTAATGAAATAATCAATACATTTGCAGTGCAACACGAGTATCTTATCGTTACCACATCGCATTAAGTCCTTTGGATGGGTCTCTGTACATTTCTGATCCAGAATCTCATCAGATAATACGCGTACGGAACACCACTGATTACTCAGATCCAGATCATAATTGGGAAACTGTAGTTGGATCCGGTGAACGCTGTTTACCCGGAGATGAAGCTCATTGTGGCGACGGAGCACTTGCGCGTGATGCAAAACTTGCTTATCCCAAAGGAGTTGCAGTGTCAGTTGATAACATCTTGTATTTCGCTGATGGGACAAATATTAGAATGGTAGACAGAGATGGCATCATTACCACGATTATTGGCAATCATATGCACAAATCTCATTGGAAGCCAATCCCGTGCGAGGGAACGTTGAACGTCGAGGAAGTTCATTTGCGCTGGCCAACGGAGCTCGCAATCAATCCATTGGATAATTCTTTGCACATGGTGGACGATCATATGGTCCTGAAATTAGCACCGGATGGTCGAGTTAAGGTAGTAGCTGGTCGACCTTTGCATTGTGCCTCACCATCCACAACTTTCGACACGGAATTAGCAACTCACGCTACCCTAGTAATGCCACAGAGTATCGCATTCGGACCATCTGGGGATCTTTATATCGCGGAAAGTGATTCACAGAGAATCAATCGAATAAGAGTTATTGGAACGGATGGTAAAATTTCACCTTATGCTGGTGCTGAGTCTAAATGTAATTGTCTGGAACGTGGATGCGACTGCTTTGAAGCTGATCACTATCTGGCGTCAACATCAAAATTTAACACCATCTCAGCTGTGGCTGTCTCCCCTGACGGTGTGGTTCACATTGGCGACCAAGCAAATTACAGAATTCGATCGGTAACCGCAAGTATCCCTGACGCCAGCGGTGCCAGAGAATACGAAATTTACTCTCCCGATACTCAAGAAATTTATGTTTTCAATCGTTTCGGACAACATATTGCAACGCGAAATATTTTAACTGGCGAAACAGTTTACTTATTTACCTACAATGTTAATACTAGTAACGGTAAATTAAGCACAGTCGCTGATGCAGCTGGCAATAAAGTATTTTTGTTGCGAGATTATAGCAGTCAGGTGAATTCCATTGAAAATACAAAGGGTCAAAAATGCCGACTACGAATGTCCCGAATGAAGATGTTGCATGAACTAAGTACGCCCGATAATTACAACGTAACTTTCGAATATCACGGTCCAACTGGTTTGTTAAAGACAAAATTGGATAGCACTGGTCGAAGTTACGTGTACAATTACGATGAATTTGGTCGATTAACCAGCGCCGTTACGCCCACTGGCAAAGTTATTAGCTTGAGTTTTGATCTGAGTCTAAAAGGTGCTATAGTGAAAATGAGCCAGAACAACAGAAAACCAGTGTCAATGCTAATTAAAGGTTCATCTGTTGTGACGAAAATTGGCGAAGCCGAACAAAGGACCACCGTATTAGCAAATGGCAGTGTTGGCAAAATTACTCCATGGTCACATAGCATTAGTACCGATACAATGCCATATGCAATTCTCGCAGAAATCGATCCTCTCTTAGGAGAAAGTTATCCCGTTCCAGCAAAACAACGCACGGAAATTGCTGGCGATCTGGCAAATAGATTTGAATGGAAGTACTTCTTGAAAAAGTCACAAGGCAATAAAAGTCGTAGCAATAATAAGGCCGTTGCTCAAGTTGGAAGACGACTCAAAGTCAATGGTGATATGCTTCTGTCGTTGGAATATGAAAGAGAAACTAACACTGTTGCTGTCTTTATGGACGATCGTATAGAGCTTTTGAATATGACGTATGATAGAACTTCGAGACCTATCAAATGGGAGCCCAGAAATGGAATTTTCGCAGGAGTTGAGTTGGAATACGATCGATTCAGCAGATTGACCAGCTGGACCTGGGGCGATCTCAGTGAAACATACGGATTCGATCGAGCTGGCAGACTTTATGAAATCAAATACAGTGATGGAACATCGATGGTTTATGCTTTCAAGGATATGTTCAGTAGTTTACCATTGAAAGTAACAACTCCTCGCGGAAGTGATTATTTATTACAATATGATGAAGCTGGCGCTTTACAGACACTGACAACACCACGTGGACACATTCATGCATTTTCATTGCAAACATCATTAGGATTTTACAAATATCAATATTATTCGCCAATGAACAGACATCCGTATGAAATATTGTACAACGACGATGGACAAATTTTGGCTAAAGTTTATCCACATCAAAGCGGAAAGGTCGCTTACATCTATGACCATAATGGCAAACTGGAAACCACTCTTGCAGGTAAAATATGCGTAAAATATGTTCAAACAAAATTCAAATTATCAAAAAATAATGTATTTCATCGATTAAATAATATATTTTATTTGTCTTTTACAGGTCTTTCTTCAATTCATTACACTTATCAAGAAACAACTAGTTTAGTACGCAGCATTGACATCAACGAGCCGAACTTCGAGATGCGAATTGAATACAAATACCACGCTGGAATTATCAAAGACGAGAAAATCAAGTTTGGAAGCAAGAGTGGCATGGATAATGCACAATACCGTTATCAATATGATGGAAATGCCAGGATATCTGGAATCGATGTGGACATCAATGGCAAACAACTGCAGCCCATTCGATTGAAGTATAACCATAATTTAGGAGTGCTTGAAAGTGTAAACGATCTGAGAATCTACAGAAACTTGTTCAATCGTTCAGTCATGCAAGATAGTAGCAAACAATTCTTTACTGTTACGGATTATGACCAACATGGCCGCGTCAAGACAATACTCATAAATATCAGATCGTCGGATGTTTTCCGTATGGAACTGGAGTATGACAATCGCAATCGTATTAACATGAGAAAACTTATGATTGGAAAGGATTCAGTGGATAAGAAAGATTGGACACGAATCGATAAAATTACGTATAATGCAGATGGTCATGTATTGGAAGTGGTAGATACAGATAGTAACTGGCAATATGCTTATGATGAGAATGGAAATATTATTGGCGTTACGGAGCACAATGAGAAAATAACATTAGGTTACGATAGCGGTGACCGAGTAGTACAATATGGAGATGTCGAATTTAATTCATACGATGGTAGAGGTTTCGTAGTAATACGTGGAGAACATAAATACAGGTAAACGTCAATTTTAATTATATCATTATTATTCATTACATAATGTTACTTATTTATTACACATATTTAGAGATTGTTCAAATAAATGATTTTAAATGATGTTATGTTTTCTCTTATCAGGTATAACTCCCGAGGTCAATTAATCCACGCATCGGAGCATAAAAAGTTCCAGATCTGGTACTTCTACGATGATCGTGGAAGATTAGTAGCTTGGAATGACGATCGTGAAAACATCACGCAATTTTTCTATGCAAATCCAAAAACACCCGACCTCATAACTCACGTGCACTTCCCGAAATCGCAAAAGACCTTCCGTTTCCTTTACGATTCTAGAGATTTCTTAATGACTGTAGAGACATCGGAACAGCGATTTTACGTAGCTACAGATCAGAATGGTTCTCCGCTGGCCCTCTTCGACACAAACGGCAATCTTTATAAGGAAATGCGACGCACACCATTCGGTAAAATCATCAAAGACACAAATCCTGACTTTTATCTGCCAATTGATTTCCATGGCGGTCTATTCGATCCAAACACCAAGCTTATTTATTTGAACAAGAGGCTTTATGATCCAACGGTTGGCCAATGGATGACACCAGCTTGGGAACAAATGGCTAACGAACTGAACACCCCTACTGATATTTTCATTTATCGTTTCCGCAACAACGATCCCATCAACTTCAAACAAAATGTGGAGTATATGACTGATTTGACCAGCTGGTTAAAGCTCTATGGCTACGATATCTCGTCCATGCTCGGTTCCGAGTACACGAAGCAAATGGTCTATCAACCAAGTGCTATGATTACATCTCCACAATTAACTCCGGAATTCGGCGTCATGTCAGGTTTACAGTGTATCGTAAGTCGAGTTCACGAAAAATTCTCAGACCTCGGTTTTGTGCCGAAACCATTGCTCAAACTAGAACCCAAGACTAGGAATCTTCTTCCTCGAGTAGCTCACAGAAGAGCCGTTTTTGGTGAAGGTATTCTTGTGTCCCGAGTGGGAGGTCGGGCTCTGGTCAGTGTCGTTGATGGAGTTAACAGTGTGGTGCAAGACGTCGTCACCTCCGTGTTCAACAATTCATATTTCCTGCCACTTCACTTCAGTGTTCATGATCAAGACGTCTTTTATTTTGTCAAGGATAATGCTCTGAAGATACGTGATGACATGGAGGAATTACGCAGACTTGGTGGCATGTTTAATGTCTCAACCCATGAGACAACAGAACACGGCTCGGGTACCTGGAAAGAGCTCAGACTGCACAATCCCGACGCTGCAGTGGTTATAAAGTATGGTGCTGATCCGGAACAGGAGCGACATCGAATATTAAAGCATGCACATAAGAGGGCAGTCGAGCGAGCCTGGGAGATCGAGAAGCAGCTGGTGATGGCCGGTTTCCAGGGCCGAGGTGATTGGTCCAAAGAAGAAAAGGATGAACTTCTCAGTCGGGGCATTGTAGACGGCTACGAGGGAGTGGACATACACAGCGTCCACAGGTATCCTCAGTTAGCCGACGATCCGGGCAACGTCGCATTTACTCGGGACACGAAACGAAAACGGCGGAAGAGCGGCAATCGACGCAATCGCGTGCACAGGCACGAATCGTGATTCGAGTAGGAACTCGACAAACGAAATGAAAATAAGAAATAAAAGTCGCTCACGTATGAGCAACGAGGTTCCTCGCCTAATGTAAATGTGGTAATAGCACGTAGAGACTTCTTAAGCGAAGAATGAGATATCTTTCTCTTTCTTTTCTTCTTGCAGCGTTCCTTTCTCTGTCTATCTCTCTCTCTCTCTCGCTCGTTAAATCTCGGGGAGAATTTGCGTTTGAAAACAAATTTCACTGGCCGATTGAGGACGTATGTATCATAAGTGAGAGAGAAGAAGAGGAAGAGAATCGATTCGTATAAAGTGTCAAAATTAAGCTAGTCGGAATACAGAATTAAACGAACAAAGAGTTACAGGACGTTTGTTTATATGAATGATGTGTTGAGCCTGCTAACGTAAGGGTGAATTTATTTGAGAGTTTCATACTAGAGTACATTATATCTTAATGCATACATCTAGTATGTTTTCTCCGATGCAACAGGGTGCGATTTATTGAATGTTCGTATCAGTCCGCGTTGGACGCCATTTTCAGTACGCGAACAAATAAATTATCTTTTTTGTGAATCATGTTCGTCCAAAACAAAAGAAATTACGACAAATGCGTCGTAAGAGAGAAGAAAGAGACAAAAAAAATAATGAAAGAAAGAAATATTTTTAACAATAAACGTAAACAGTGCTGCAAAATGATATAAACTTGTAAATATCGCTAAAGAATTCATAATAAATGTAGATATTATTATAATTGTAATGGTTATTAATAATACAACTGATAAGCGAGACTCAAGTGAAAACGTCGATAAGGCTTTTTTATATGTACACAAAGAAAAATACACATATATTGTCAAATACACACACATACACATAAACCAAAATACGTACTTGTATTAAGCAGTATGTGTTTAACTGTATTCAACAGTGATTTTAAAGTTTAATTATCTCGAATAAAACTTGCCAGTAAATTCGAGTATTTAATACAGATTGTATTATAGTTTATGACCGAAACGTACAGTGGTTTTCAGTTATTTTTCGTTTCTTCTCGGCATTTTTATTTTTATGTATATATAAAGTGATTATGATTAAGATCTTTTTTTATTTGTTAATATTTGATTGCCGTGGGATTGTTTCATGATTGTATTAAATAAATTTATATATGAATATGAAATTGAAGTCAAATTTCTTGCATTTATTATATATAAGTATTTATTTAAACGACAATGTGATAAGTTAATATATAAATAAACTATATTAAATAAACTTCAGTTTCAAAATGTTTAGATATAATTTTATATTATTAAAATCGGTCTTTCGTAGAAACATTTGTATCACTTATGAAACAATCCCATGAAAACAAAAATATAAATACAAATTGTTATATATGAAATTATTTGTAATTGCGTCTTTTTATTTGCATCCACTGCTGCAGCAAGGATGGATTTAATGCTTTCGATAATATTAATTTATATTAATATTTCTTGTAAAAATGTATATTTGTTTATGAATCTAGTGAGATATAATAATAATAATAAGTATTCATTTATACATGAACATCTTTTATTTATTTTATTCCTTGTTTGCTTTACATTACACTTTCATTTATATTATTTGATTAAAACACAGTGATCAGTAAAGATACATTTTTAATACTTATTATAGATGAAAAAATACTTATATTTGATTAGTTTAGTTTCACAGTTATATTTATTCATTTTCTTAATAACTTGCTGCGGCAAATCACACTGTGCAACAAAATTGAGAAAACACTGACATGAATGCAATTTGCGTCAATCAGTTTTATTAACTAAAATAAAATAGTTATTAACAATTAAAGTAATATTCAAAACTTAAATAAAAAATCACTTTCTTTTTACATAAACTAGATTAAAAGCGCGCTTCGCGCGCCATTTATAATTTTTTTAAATATGAATTTTCAATTACACTTAAAGTAAAATGAATATAAAATAAATTAAACTTATTTAAATGTGATATTTTGACAGAAATAACACATATAACCCGTAATATACAGTTTGTTGCAGGTATGCCTTCTCACACACAAATTATGTGCACAAAATCCTGTAACAATTAAAAAAATAAAAATAAATATTAAATTTCATTCACAATAGTCTAAAACATTTATAAATAAAATATGTGTTCTTTTTTTTATTTATCCTAATATACTACCATTTAATATTTTGGCATACCATATATTACTTGAGAAGGCATACCTGCAACAAACTGTACATGTCTGACAGATATTGATACGAACGATTGTCGTTTAACATTTGTAAATTTTGATATATATTTTTGAATCTTTCTAATTTTAATGTGACGACCAATCAGAAGCCCGAGAATCGACAACAATAAAACTATCGATAAAAGCCAACTTCAAGTGTTGCACACGCTATTTAATAGAGGATATACTTAAAATAACATGCTGATTTCAAATATATAACCCTGATAACACAGGAAAACTTGAGCGGGTTTGCGTATGAAATCGATGCCTGTGTCCGCTAATTTGAACGAAATTCATGCAAAATTTGTATGACATTATTGTATGAAGTTTATAAACTATTTATACGAAAATTATGTTTTACAATGTCTCAAAATTTATTTAGTAGCAAACATAAAACTATTCAAAAGTATGAACTAAAATATTATTCATTTTATTTAACAAAAAAATCAGTTTGCATGGAAATTGTATAAAAAACGGACACAGCAGCGTTCAAACTTCATGCAAAATGTATGCAAACTGTTAATATGAAGTTTACACGGAAATATTACAAACTGTGTGTTTCAGGTAACTTGTACAAATTCACGACTATTAGAAATTGATCAAATTAAACATTTTATTTAACTTTGAACTAAGAAGTGCTTATGAAAGGAAAAACAAAAAAAACATGATCATAAACACTTGCTGTTTCCGATTCAAGAGTCAGATAATTTTAGGTTGAAAAATTCTAGTCTGGAATAAGCTGAAAAATGCAACAGAAAATTTAAATTTGACTTCAAAATTTCATACGAATTCGAATTGAAATAACTTTCAATTCAAATAAAAATAAATAATATAGAATAATAAGTTCCTGTGGATGTATTTTTGTAGCTAAAATCATATAATTTCAGCTAAAGCAATATTGATAAAATTATATACAGCATGTTCAAGTTGGGTGATACTCAATTGCGCCGAGTCTGATATTTTTTAGCACAGTTGCGCTGAATTGATATGCAGTTGCGCTGAATTTTTTCGTTCAATTTGTTAACGCACTTGCGCCGAATTTTAATTAATTGAACTTCAGTTGCGCCGATATTATTTTTAAATAACGAACGAGAAAACACAGATATTTTTTCTGTTAAAATTGGACGATAGAGATATTTGACGCAAATAGCAAATTTTCCTGTTTAAAAAGAGTACAATTTATTGTTGAAACCGTTATTTATAACATAAATAGCATAAGATTTTGCTGTTTTTAACAGGAAAATTTGCTGTTTGCGTCGGATATTTCTGTCGTCCAATTTTTTGTTTATATATACACGGAAAGAAATAATATATTAAACATTAAAACGTTTCTTATTAATCTTGTCGCGAAAGATGCACGTTGTACATTTTAATTTTTACCACATTGTAAAAATATTTGGTCAATTAAAAATATTTACCTCTCTGAGTTTCGAAACCAGCAACTTCTTGTTTAGTACTTGGTCGTACATCTTAACCTCACGGCTACTAATCCATCTGCCGGTAAACATTTTGATTCATGCCATATTTCATCAGGTGTTAGAGACTAAGTTAAGTATACAAATTACAACGTATAGCTGTAAACTTTTCAAGTAATTTTTTACATTTTCAAAAATACGTTGTTCATTTTAACAACAACGTTTTAAATAACGCGAAGTCACTTTTTTGGCGACAAGATTAATAAAAAACGTTGCAAACGTTGCAATGAATTTCTTTCCGTGTTTATTTCAGTTTTATAGAACTGAAATAAATAAAGTCTTTTATAAGGGTATATTGTAAAACGCTGAAGATGAAGAAGCTTAAATTAAAAAAAAGCAACGATTCTATAAATAAATTGTAAAAAACATTTAATTATATAAAAATATACTGCATTAAATGTTTGAACGAATTTGAAATTAAAAATATCTTTTATTGTTGCAGTTACAAAACCATCGAAGGGTCTAACAAACACAACGCCAAATACTTGGTCGGATTTTGAAGCGCACGATGATACCCGAGCGAGCACAAGTTTAAGTTTATTGCTGAACAACTCATTCAATTGGAAGTCAGCAAATAACGAAAAGAATACTTGGATTAAGAGCGGCGCGGGTTTAACAAGTGTGGAGACGCTGGCAACGACCAAGATGATTCGATTTCGTCGGCCCGCAACGAGAATGAAAAAATCCAAGTCTGCATCCAAGATGGGTAACAACAACGACTCAAGGCAGTCCGTTGATGTACAAGTTGGTACAAATATTATCGAACCAACGTATACGTTATTGCCGTCGACTATACGATATACGTCATTCGATGACACGCAGAAGGACGACATTATCCATGTTAACGTTCAACAACCAACTTCCAATCAAATTCTACTACCTCATTCAACGTCGAAACAGTCGGTGACTTTTCTTTTTGCCACAACTCCACGTACGATCACAACAAATAATGATAAAAGCGTTGCACTGGTAAGTTTGTGTTTCAAACTTTTATCTATAATCAGCAACTTGAAGTTAGCTGTTTAAATACATAATGTGCTTGTAACTATACTTTGTAATTATCTTACATATACATACTTATAATTATTATTATCATTATTACTCTTATTATCAGTAAGTATATCATAAAAATTGATCATAGTATAAAAAGGTTAATTTTTAAAAGCAAGTAGATGTATACTATGAAGTTAGCTGCGGCCAATAGAAGCAGGTGATGTGCACGCAAATAGTTCATTATTAAGATCTGTATCATTTATCATCCATTATTTAAATTGAATTTCCTCTTTTTTGTGTTTATTTTTCCTACATTTAACAAAGTGAGTTTTTCTAATTAGAAAAAAGCGTAACTGATATTTCTTTCTGCAAAGTATTACAAGTAAATTAATGTATACTACACTAAGAAAACTCATATAGTAAAATTTATTAGCATTCTATTAAAACTGGGATACTCTTGCTCAGATTTTAAATAATATAATTTATTTTATCTTTTTCATTAACATCTATACTAAATGTACGATTTTGCCTAATAAATTTAGTATAGATGTTAATGAAAAAGATAAAATAAATTATATTATTTAAAATGTGAGCAAGAGTATCCCAGTTTTATTAGAATG